>PVKC010024670.1:0-16767 GCA_004027635.1 Crocidura indochinensis | reverse complement strand
CCCAGCTTTAAGTACTGAAAATACAAAAAGAGAGGTTCGATGTCTGAATAAATGACATTTAAGGGCTGGAGTTATAACACATCATAAGGGGTTTTGCCTTGCATGTGGCCAACCTGGGACAGACCCAGGTTTGATCCAGGCATTCCATGTTTCCTGAGTCTGCCAAGAGAGATCTCTCAGCACAGAGCCAGGAGTAACCCTTGAGCATCACTTGGTGTAGCCCGAAGACCAAAACCAAACCAAAAAAAGGACATTTATTACTACCAAAATTTCTTATAACTTGCATACTTAGCTGAGATTCTGCAGTTAAGGTGATTTGTATTATCAAATACCCTGACAACGAAGAAAATGGGAACAACTCGACCTAAGAGCAAATCATCCTACCTCACCAGCTAACGATAAGACAAAACCAGAAGACTTGCTACCCTTTGGTCTATCCATATTCCAAGAACGTGATTTACAGATGACTGGTTGACAGAACCATGGCCAGACTATGTATACTAGAACCAATAAAAAAAAGCCCTAGTCTAGGGAGTAAGTTACGACCTACATAACAACTATGATCCCCTAGTTCCAGAGGTCTGTCTGAGACTATTGCAACAGAAGGGGATTCCTGGAAACATAACGGAAAGACGCTATCCCAGGCCCCTCCCTAGGACCAGCGCAAAGACCAGGTCTGCCAATCACAGAAAATGGATTAAAACGACACTAAGGGAACAGAACTTCTAGAACCACACAGAAAAACATAAGCAAAAGTTCAACTCCTTGACTCGTGTAGATACCAAGACCTCCAGATACAGAGGTCTGATTTTATCACCCAAGATACAGCAGAAATCTCACATACAAAAGCACCAAGGGGAGAGTAAATGAACCTGAAAGAAGTCTATAGTCAATCCCGTGAAAATATATGGCAAGGGTGGAGAAACTCTGTATCTCTTAGGCAAAGGAAATTCCTTTTCGAATGACCCCAATATTTTCTGTGCATCTGCAGGAGGGGAAAAAAAAAACAAGCACAAAACAATCTTTTTTTTACTATTATTATTTGCTTATCTATCTTTTGTTGATCTCATTATTGTGGTTTGGCTATCAAAATGGATATGTCTATTTATATTTACTTTATTTTCTTCTTTTCTTTTCTTATGTGTACTGCCACATTTCCATCTCAAAACTATGACCTTTATACGGTACTTTTTTTTTTTTTGGAATGCTCACTGGATATTTTATTTGTTTCTCAAATCAAGGATGACCCATTCCCGTGGTATTTAATCCCTTTATTTATTTATTTTATTTATCTTTTTTCTCTTTTATTTTTTCCCTCTCTCTCCAGGTTATTAATTTTCTCTTTTTCAAACAAAACCACATAACTTGAACTAACTATTCCTGCCTCCCAATTAGGGGGGGAAAAGGGAGTAACCGAGATCAAATAGGTGTAAGACCACTAAGTAGTAAGCTAGACCCAAGGAGGACCACTTGCTTTAGCAACCTCGGGGGTTAGGGAAGAGGATATGGAAAGTAGGATGAGAATGGAGGTGGAGGGAGGACAATTTGGTGATGGGAGTTCCCCCGATTTTATGTTAATTTGTACCGAAAATATGATTGTCAACAACATGCAAGCCAATATGATTAAAATAAAAATTATATATAAAAAAAGAAATCAAAGCATTTTGAATGGTCCTAAAATACTCATTACTAAATAAACACCCTTAATTCTTCCATTGCTAACTGCCATTTTTAATTAACTATGCATAAGTCTGCAGAGTTATTAGACAACAGGAGGGTTGTATTCAGCAGTTCTGGATTTGACCCCTGGCACCCATATGGTCCCCAATTCCACCAAGGTTGAGTCCTGATTACAGAGCCAAGAGTAAGACCTTATTACCTTGACTGTATCCAACAAAATAGTTTTATCGTAAATATAGAATGCATTCCAAGTCCACTGCTAATATTATGATAAATGTCATTAGATGCAGGTTGATAGTACTATAGTGAGCTATCCATTATGCAATTCAACAATATATTATTTTAAGCTATAATTATGAACTGAGGGTGCTTTCTCAGTCTTATAATAGCATTCAAAGTTATCACTCTTATCTTTTTTAATTAATTTTGTTTAATTTGGATTATTTATGTTTGAAAACCTACTTCCTATGATTGTGTTTCAGAAATAAGACAGGTGAGATAGACTATAATAGTAATTTTATTTTAATGAATGAATAAGTGCATGAAAGAGAAAAGAGTTAAGACTAGAGATAATAAAAGGCTTCAGCACCTGGTTATAAATGTCTCACATATTTAGAGTTTGTGATAAGAAGAACTTATGGAAAAGAAGAAAATAAAATAGAGGGTAAGAAAAACAATGGCTAACAGGAATAGAAAAAGAAATTAGTTGAATGGATAAAAATTGTCAAGAAGGATGAGGGACAAGTCTTCCTTTAAGAATCCATATTAGGTGTGTAAATGAGCGTTGGTGGCTTATAGCCAATCAAGGTTTGATCCTTAGTATCCCATATGTCCCTCCATCTTCCTAGATTGATTCCTGAGTGCAGATCTAGGAATGACAGATAAACACTACTGGGTGTGGAACCCTCACAAACATCCAAATAATCACAGTTCTATAGAGACATTTTGAGACACCTATAACAATGTGGTGAATTGGTTTTACCTGAGATTATTACTCTTGTCCTTATTAAAATCAATTCTATCATGATTTGTCTATTGTGTCCTAAAACCTAAGTGGTTGACAGCATCTCATATGAATTGCTATAGATACAATGGAAAAAGTTCAAATCAACAAATACAGGTTTTTCTCTAACATATATATATATATACATAAATACATACAGTGTGTGTATACATATACATATATATGTATCAGTAGTATTCTGGTTAAGATTTTCAACTCTGGGACCATAAGAATTTGAGAGTAATGAAACAGTTTAACAACTAAAAATGTATTAAAGGTAATGAGAGTGCGTTTAATCTGCATGACTAAAATGTAGACCAACTAAACCCTACTCTCTACCCTGGTTGTTTGAATCTGCATCAATGCACTATTTGAAAAGATATAGGAATCAAGATGAAGATGAATAAAGGTCCCACACTGTTACCATGTTACTAGTGAAAAGGCCACATATACATAAATGAACATGATGCAGTACAATAAAATATAAATTACGTTTTCATACTATTGGGAATTTAGTTATTTAAAATGGCAATGCATTTTGAACATGTATCTAGTATAGATAACTGATTTTCATCATATATATTTAATAATTAATAGCATTTTAGATATAAATAATATAAATTAAAATATAAAACCTTCTTTCATTATCTGATATAAATATAAGTTCAATCTACAGGTAAAATACGCAATTATTCTGAGAAACGATGCACATTAAAACATATAGAACAGTCTGGTTTAACACAAACAGGAACAGATACTGAGCATTAATTCAATAATAATCATTAATATATTATTTATTTGCTATGGATTTTGCACGATGTGTGAAAAACATATAAAATGCAATTTCAATAGATATACATATATGTACTATTTATAAAATTTAGAACGGAGGATGAGAACTGCTAGAAAGACTCTGCCCATTGTAAGCATACTTAATTTTTACCCCACTCTATTACGGTACTCTTCCCCAAACAAAACCACAAAACTCGAACTATCTAATCCTGCCTCCCAATCAGAGGGAGAAGCAATGGAGACACCAAGCCCAATCAGATATAAGATCACTAAGTAATAGACCAGAAACAGAGGGAGTCACTCAATCTAGAAAACCCTGGGGAGAGGGTGGAGGATATGGGAGGCAGAATGGGAATGGAGGTGGAGGGAGGACAACTTGGTGATGGGAATTCCCCTGATTCAATGTTTATTTGTAAATGGAATATTACTGTGAATATCATGTAAACCACTATGATTAAAATAAAAAAGTTAATAAAAAATTTAGAAATATTTAAAACACAATCCAGACACTTTGAAATGACAAATATACTTTATTCTACTTAGGCTGTATTTTCTTTCTTTCTTTTTTCTTTTTTTGTTTTTGTTTTTGGGCCACATCCGGTGATGCACAGGGGTTACTCTTGGCTATGTGCTCAGAAATCGCTCAGGTCTTGGAGGATCATATGGGACTCAGGGAGATTGAACCATGGTTAGTCCTAGGTCAGACATGTGCAAGGCAAACTCCCTACTGCTGCACCACAGCTCTGGCCCTTAGTCTGTATTTTCTAAATAACAAGAAGCAGTAATTTTATCCTATTTAAGTTCTTAGCACACAATCTCTCATGAAAATTTTCTAGAGTATAAGATTGTCTTAAGACAATAAAAAGTCTCAATTTGCTTAACAATTTTTTAACCTAGACAGACACAGAAAATTCTTCCTAATGCAATTTTAATATATTTCTTACATAGCCATTCTTAGTATTTGCAAATATCCAAAAAACACTTTAATCAGACACTTTTGAAATGACAAATATCCTCTTTTCTACTTATGCTGTAATTTATAAATAAGAAAGAAACAATATTATAATTCTATGTGTGTTCTTAACACATATATCATGTAAATTTTCTACACTACAATACTCTCTTATTAAGACAATAAAAAATGTCTCAATTTTCTTAATGAATTTGTCAACCTAGAGAATTACGTAGAAATTTCTAAAAGTGCTTCCTAAGTATAGAAATGAGCTACTCTCTATGACTAGCTCTGTCTCTCTTCAGTTTAGCATGCTATCTATAATGGTTTCCTAACCACTTATAAAATATTGAACAGCCACAGATATAAACTCTTCAAAACATAATAGGCATCCCACTTAGAGTAGATGTGGATTTGTTAAATGTTTGCGTGAAGTTTCTGAAAGCCGTCTCGTAACCCTCCCCAATTCTCCTAGAGAGTTGTATGTACCAAACCTGTCCATTTCAGCAGTAATTGAAAACAAGGTTTTGAAGTAAAAAATTCATTCGTGCCACCTTGACAAGCATGGTTTTGCGAGAAAACTATTATTAGTTGGATATCCCCCACTGTCTTTGCTCCTTTTGTGAAACAAGCCAAAAACATTTATCTATAAATACATAAAGAGCTTTTGTGCTTATAACTTGATATGGGGAAAACACTAATTCTATAAGTAAAACTTAATGAGTTTCTAAGATATTTTTAAATTAATTTGTATGCCTTAAGACTATGTTGTAATTCAAAGGGCAATGGATTGATAGTACACATAAATTCCTTTGAGATAACACAATGAAAGATCACGGGATATTATTCTCATCTATCTCTGATAATTACTAAATACACTGAGGAATGTTTTGACAATTACAATGCATTTTTAAAAGAAAAACTCTATTCTCTATACATTTTGCACTCAGGTAAGCAACCAAGCACAGAAAACAGGAGAAACCACCCCAATAAAAGCTGCTATTAATAGCAATAACAAGAATCCATGTCCTTTTATGTTCTTACAAGAGTAGAAGTTATTTGATTTTCACTAAAAAATTCTATTAGTATATCAAGGAATTTTGCTATCATTTGCTATATTGCTTCTCTGTGTACAAGATACACTATTTGGTGTTTAAATTATTGCTATGTTTAACCAGTAAACATACTGCTTTGCTTTTATTGTTTTTTTTTTTTTATTTTGCTCTCTTTGGACTTCTAATCCTTTCACCAATATATTTGGCCTGTCAAACATGATCCTAGAAGCAACTGGATATTGATGCCTCAAGCATTTGGCGTGTTCTAAATCCACTACAAGAGAAGAAAAAGTAAATGAATTCTCCCACCAAAGTCAGGAAAGGACACCGTGAGCAGGTTCAAAGCAGCCCTGTGTGATTTAAAGGGAGTCTATCAAACTAGTCTCCACATTGGGCAAGGTCAGAAGATTATTCTCAAAAGCCATCGCCTTTGGTATGACCTGAAATAAATGAATAGTTGAAAAATCCAGCTGCTCTGGGAGCATTAACTTTCACACTTTTTTTTCAGTTGATCACTTTTGTTGTCTTTCCTATGTGAAAAATAATACTTCATATATCTGACAAGGAAGGCTGGACAGCCCATATTCGAGTTTGTGCAAGAAGACAAGTAACAGAAATTCAATTGCTGACTTTATTGTTATCATTTTGTTGTCTTACCTTTGTGATGGTTACTAATTCAGTCACATCAGGAATGATTTTCAAATCCATACACTCGAGAAGTGAAAAATCAGAAAATTTTCAGAAGTGCAAATTCATAAGCTTTATCCAAGCAGTTGTTCAACACAAATGACCATATGTTTAGCTAATAACGTTACAATTAGACTAAGGTAATAATAATATGAAACCAACCTAACAAAATATGCTACAAATTAATTACTGAGGTTTCCCCAACTTAGCTTCATGTTTTAAAAGTGTTCACTAATACTTATTTAATATACCACCACAGTAGGTTTTCATGCCCTAAAGTATTCAACACAATTCTAATTTGCAAAACTGATGATCACATGATAGTTTCTCACATGATCGTTTCTGCAGTGTCATTAAATTTGAAATCACTCTTTCGAAGAAATACCTGAAGATTACATGTCTGAATAACTGAAAATAGATTTCGCTGTCACTGTCATTTTCACTGCCATTGCTTCTTTACATTCACAATAGTAATTTGTCTCACTCATGCTTCAAAATAAGTGACTTTAAAGAAGTGTGAGAGTCAAAAACTTACAGTCTGTGATTTTTAGAGTCCTCTTGACTTCTCCACTTCCGGAGCCTCCACAGCCATCTTCGTCATCACAGTCCCCGCTGACCTGCTCCACTGCGCCACCACCGCTGCCCATCTGGACTTCCCACTTGACAGGTTTTGGCGATCTTCCCTGCAAGAGCTAAATGTATATGCCAAATACCTTCGTTAGGAGAAAAATCAACTCATCTTAAAATAACCCAGAAATTGTAAATGCGTTCTCATGTACTTATTTTTTCATTGGACTACCTAGGTTGAGACACTTTATCAAATCAAGTGTGCAATATAAAATATATATATAAATAAAAATTATAGAGAGAACAATAGGGTGAGTTCTTTTTGGCATACAAAGCTATACTATGTATGCTACTTCTGTGATGTTAGATAGGTTTTGGAAAGCAAACACGATGATAACTACTTACTCATGATATTCTACCAGAAAATATATTGTTTCTTTGAATAAGCAAATTCCAATCATGATAAATCAAGCATTCATGCAGAACAACTGCCAATGCAGTGTATTGGCTACTAGTGTGCTGTTTTGGGAATGCACCGTCTAAAATTTCTCAAGAATGGAGTACTATGCTTTCAGGTTTAGTCAAAAGAATGTAGAATTTTGAACATAAATATTCATAGTTTTACTTAAACTTTCTTGGATTCAGCATAGCCCAATATGGCATAAGGCAGCAGGCTAAACTTTGGAACAAAATGTATGTCTTATATCCATTTTCTGCAAAATACTTAAGAAATTTTACCCATTGTCCTGATTTGAGACTCTTTAGTATTCATTTACTTTTATGAGCAGAAGAGATGGAATAGTCATTTTCCCCTCAGCATGGGAGTACTTGTAATATTTTTCAATAATGCTAGAAATGCCAGAACTCCTTTCTGAGAAGGTGATGTTATGAATAATAGAGTATTTTACTTAAATTTGAGACTGAGTAAAATGATCCAATATGTGACATTGACCCCCTCCATGGCAGTTTTGGAGAACAAAAGAGCAGATCATGCACTGGGGGTTACTGCATTATTATGAGTAAAATGGACTTTGACTGAACACTTAAAGAATATTTAACTTTTTAGGGTACTTTATAAAAAGTATGAGGGTTGAGACTTTCAATAGATTTTCCAAATTGCAATATTGAAAGGCAGATAATTAGGTGCCAAAATTATATATTATGCACAAATCCAGGTTGAATTATATTCATTCATCTCAGACAAGTATGTTTGTATTCAGAGTGCAATTACACTAATTAAGAAATTAGACTCATTATAATATTATTAACATTATATTGGCAAGGGTAAAATGTTAATCAACTTGGTAATAATTTTAAAAATTCCTATTAGAATTCAAAATGCTTATCATTTCTCCCCAAAATGTGTTAATAAGTGTTAAACTTTAAAAGATGTCTTTCGTGATTTAGATGAATTTGGAAAAAAAATTATTAAGTTAAATGAACGCTCTTTAATGTTTAATGTCTGCTACTTCCATCAAGAAATATATATGTAATAAAATGTATAAATAATAAAAATCTGTAAAATAAAAAATAGATAACATTCATGTTTAAGTTTTATGAAATAATACCCTTTATCTTATTGCAATATAGACATATGTTTGGATACAGAGAACTAGCAATTTAATTTGAATACTTGTTTTGCATTAACAATGAGACTTTGGGCAAGTTAATAACAGCTCAATTCACACAGAAATAAATACAATAGGGGCCGGAGCGGTGGCACTAGAGATAAGATGTCTCTGCCTTGCCAGAGCTAGCCTAGGACAGACTGCTGTTCCATCCTCTGGCGTTCCATATGTCCCCCCAGGCCAGGAGCAACTTTTGAGCACATAGCCAGGAGTAACCCCTAAATGTCACTGAGTGTGGCCCAAAATCCAATAAATAAATAAATACAATAATATAGTTGGATTGTTGTTCTTATTGTAAGGAATATATATGTTAATAACTACCATTGAAATAGCAAAATTGTATATATATGTTGATTATTCATTTTATCTTCTCTTTTATGCAACTATTCTTAAATAGTCAAAGTATATAAATTGTAGTCTTTAATAATTATTAAATTTTATGACCTCAATTAAAATTTACAAAGACTTATCTGAAGAGTAAATGAAGAGCTAAATGTTTGTGGGAGGGCTATTTCCTTTACCTCTGCAGGTTTTCCCAACAATTTTCTATTTCATCATAGCAGCTAGATTGTCCTAAACATTACTATAAAATTTGTATGAATTATTATTTTAAATTATAGTATGATTCTATTGCGTGTCAGTCAGTACAAAGATACAAACTTATGATTACCATCACTGCACATCACAAAGGTTGGCTCAATGAAAGTAAACTAAAACATAGGCCTATGGAAAGATAATACCTATATGGAAAGATAATACCTATAACAAAACTTATTATAGCTAGTTTTTCTTAAAGTGATAGGATATATTATGATATAATAATTCATCTTTCTAGAAAAACTAGTGAAAGTACCTACAGCAGAAATTGGGGAGAACAATTATGGGTTCCTATGTCCCTCTTCTCTATCACTTCAGAAAACTCTACAAAACACCTCTGGCACAAGATGATATTTTTAAGAGGAAAAAATTGGGGAAAATATTTTTACATAACCACTCTATTAAGAAAAGAACTGTCCCATCCTCATATTTGGGACAATAAATTTGAAGTGACTGTTATTACCACTGCCATACATAGTGACTTTTGTTTTGGGGGGGTCGCCATCCAGCTGCACTCAGTTTACCCATGGCTCTGTTCTTAGAAATCATTCCTGGCAGGCTCAGGAGATCATATGGGATGACTAGGATTGAACCTGGGTGGACTACATTCAGGGCAAAATGCCCTACCACTATGTTACCACTTCGGCCCCATCATGATTCCTAAGATGATTGTTCTTCAGGTCAATTAACTTTGAGTTTATCAAATGGGAATTTATCTGGCTGCTCTAATGTCACCCCAGCCAGTCTTTATTCATTTAGCTATATATAGATATATATGTCTTATATATATATGTATATATATATATACATATATATATATATATATCAGTTTGTTCAAGACAAATGTTTCCCTGGCTGTTAGCAAAAATAAAATTTGAAGATTGGTGGATAACGGGGAAAAGAGGCCTGGAGAGATTGTGATGCTTTCCTGCAAAGTGTCATTTTAGTTGCATGAAATGGTCCTAAGATGTTCTGCCAAAATGAACAACAAACTGAGTGACATGCAGCCTCTGGAAATTCAGTGATCTCCCTGAGGCCCTCAGTCATTCAAATAAATGATTTCTGGAAGAAGCCTAGAGAAACTGGAAAAGGAGGCTCAAAGTTGCATCATATTTGGAAGCAGCTGAATTGCATCTGTTAAGTCCCCAAACAGAAAACCCTTACTTAGGTTGTGAGTCCCTGCTGACTTTTAACCTATAGAACTCTGATAAGTGGATTTTGTTTAAAATTGCTAAGTGTGTTCATCTTGAATATAAAAAGAAAAGACTGACATTTGTAAGTCCCAAATGGTCATATCTTGGCAACTTTCTTTTCTTTTGGTCCCTTTTGAATCACTAACACTCCTCAGAACTAGTGGTCATTTTCCAGGAGACAAACCCAAATAAGAAGACTATGTCTTTGGTAACAAGCTATCTGTTTTTATCTTTTCTCTACTTCTTGATTTCTTTGGCAAACCTTTTTACTGATTTCCAAGTTGCTAATTAAAAGGCATTATCACAGTTTTTATGATCAACTTATCCAAATATATTCAAAGTTACAGCTGATCCATGCCTCAAGCTTACTCTGTTTTTCTCTTTTCCTTCTTCTTTTTCTTCCTTCCTTCCTTCCTTCCTTCCTTTCTTTCTTTTTACTTTCTCTCATTCTTTTTTCTTTTTCTTTCTTTCTTTCTTTCATTCTTTTCTTTCTTTCTTTCTTTCTTTCTTATTCATTCTTTTTCTTTCTTTTTCATTCATTCTTTCTTTTTCTCTTTCTTTCATTCTTTCTTTCATTTCTTTCTTCATTCTTTCTTTTTCTTTATTTCTCTCCTTTCTCAAAACAGCATAAAGATTCTGCAATCCTTATTTCAAATCTTATTTTGTGGACCTCAGTGTACACCTGATATTGGGCATTTTCCTAATTCTACATTCATGAATCACTGCTTCCAGGAATCTACTGACCATGAGTTTTTGGAGAATAAAACCATTTAAGCTTCATGCAAGGTAAATGTTCCACCCAATATACTATCACTCTGGCTCCCCAAATCTCAATTGTTTTGGACTAAACTATTTGATATATTCTCAGCTTGTTCATATTTCTTTGCATATTTCCAAGAAACTAGGGGAGAATATTTTTAGTAATAGTATGAACTCTTTTTACATTTGCCCTCTTTCTGGTAAATTTTTCTAACATTTTATGTGAAAATCTTTTCTACAAATTACACACACGTCTTTATTTTCAGTCTTTGTGATTTTGAGCACTGTTTACATATAAAACACACTTAAAATGAAAGCATTTATCTTTACTATTTATGTTCAATACAACTTATTTTTTTTTTACCAATTACTCACAAAAGGGGAAATCAAGCTCCTTACTCCTGCCATATTATTTTCCTCAAATCAATACTTGCACCATATCATTTTTATACTTAATATCCTTTGTGAGTCTGGCAGTCATGGATTCCCAAAATGTCAGTCCAGACAGATGAGTTAGAGAAAAAGGACCTGTGTTAAAATATTTGTTAAACCTATGATATGACCTGGGGCTGGAGAGATAGCATGGATGTAGGGCGTTTGCATTTCATGCAAAGGTCATTGGTTCAAATCCCAGCATCCCATATGGTCCCCCAAGCCTGCCAGGAGTGATTTCTGAGCATGGAGTCAGGAGTAACTCCTGAGCGCTGCCAGGTGTGACACCCCCCCCAAAAAAAAAAAAAAACTCCAAAGCTCTATGATACGACCTTTCCTTATTATTTGTACAATAAAGGCTCGTGTTAATTATATCAAACACGTCCATTGAGATTTGTCTCTCATTTTCAAAATTCACCCGAGAAAATTTGCCCAGCTCACTATTCTCACTGACATACTTTCTGAAATGTTTCTTGAAAATGTTAAATCTTTGTTTAGAGTCAACATCTAATATCATGTATCAAATATTATGCTGAAACATAGCCCCGATATCTGAATTATGCCACAGACCGGCAAGTTTGCTTTTCCCACAGACATCATATGGTTTTGAATATCTACAATTTTACCTGTGCTTCTTGCATATTTTACTCACTTCCAATTAAGAAGGGAAAATGGGGCCATATTATTTGTGCTCAAGGGCTATTCCTGCCTCTGTACACAGGAGTGAATCCTGACAGTGCTTGGTAGTTGTGTGTGAGAAATTCCAATTGGTTTTGAAGAGATGCAAAATAAATGCCTTTTCATCAGCACTAGTTCTCCTGTACCTATCACATGTTTCTTTCTTCCACACATAATAGCCTAGACTTCCTCTTTTTCAAATCATTAATTCTATATTTCAAGTCTAGCTAATAATCTTTCTTTTTTACCATTCCATACAAATTCTTCATATTTTGAGAATGTGCATAGCATTCACAGTTAGTTAATTCAGCATCCCGACTCTGTTTGGTGTTTCTTTTGCAATTATTCGAGAGTTACCTGTTTAGGTACTCTATGAGGAATTTACATCTATTTTAGTGATGATGTTTGCATGCTTGCTAACTGAAGGTTGCATTTTTTAGCTTTGATGTTCACATATATTCTCGTGATAAGATTCAATGTGAGTGTCATCCCCTGGTATAGGGATCACTCGTTATTTTATTTGTGGTGATTAATGATGCCATATATGCTGTATACTTGTACACATTTGGCTCTGACACTACAAATCACAGATAGCAGAGTGAATCTAAATAGCAAAATGGGTTGATCTTGGAGTTTTGTATGTATTTCAAGTATCAATTTTGCCATTGTGCTACTTCTAGGAGCCTTGTAGTTTTAATTGGGGGAGAGGGGTTTGTCCAGGACTTAGACCTGGTTCTGTTGTAAGGGATCAACCCTGGCCTTGAAAAGCCTTGCATCGGTGGTGCCATGGAGCAAACCTGGGTCAGGCACATGCAACATGCATCTACCTCACTGTACTATTTTCTCTAGCCTTAAGTCTTTCTGAATAATGTATATTACTAGTACATAAATTGAGAATATTATTTATGTTTCCCACAATGACTATATACATTCCCACATTGTAGATGTTTAATCTACTTTATTTTATGATCACCTCATTTAAAAATATTTTTTAAACTATCCTACCTTTAATGCCCTTTGTAATTTAGCAATGGCTTTTCACTATTGAACCATTTATTTACTCGGTGACACTAATTGAGCTTATGCTATGGAAAAATATACATTTTGAATGGTTATATATTAATATCAAGAGGATAAACTAGTCTTAGTCCTTACAAAAGATTAGCTATATACTTTATTTAAAACTTTGCATTCACAGATATATACAAGATAAAAATAACAATCAAGATAACACCTGGCATTCAGAAAAGAAAACCTGAATTTTGTCATCTTCTCTGATTTTTTCTTAAATTTACTCTAAAGGAAAATCTAAATTCAGAACAATTTTATACTGAGAACCAAAATCTATCTAAGAGGTTATTTAAACAAAAGTTTGAACTTCAAAGATCAGGCCAGGATGTGCTCTCCATTTATATTTATGTTGTCATCCTAATTACAATAAACTAAAGAGTGGTAATCTAATTGCCCTTTGAAGTGAATATTTAAGAGTAACTGCAAAAATAGTTTAATCAAAAGTGCATTTTTTTGAGTTGAGAAAACATTGTAACTTAATGATTAGAGATAGCAGGCAATAAATTTTCTTCTGTTCTCTCATTGAAGGCTCATCTCTTTACAATCTCTTTACAACAATTCTTATTTCCTTTGTTTCTGAGAGAACAAACATGTCACCCTGTTATGGTCTGTGGGCTTCACTATCATAAGCAAATAAATTAATGTTTTCGCATATTGTACTCTTAACCACTTTGTGGAACAAAATAGCCTGTTTTAAGGTGTCTCCATATTCCTTTTAGAATAAAATAAAATGTTTCCTACGTGTTCATATTCCCCAGAATTACAAAGAAAGATAGTTTTTGTAAGTAAAAATCCAAACATAAGGCCTCAATTTCCCTAGTATTGTTCATATTGGGAAAAAGTATCAATAAATCTGATATCTATGAACAAAATATAAAAATAATCCATGGTTAATAATATCCAGAGATAATAGAAACAAGGGTCTGGAGAATCAGTCATTCATAAAAAAGCTTGCAGCAAAGAGTAGAGCAGTGCAGTTAGGGTAAAGAAGGGACCACTGTGACAATGACAATGATAGTTACAACTTATCACTCTGGACAAGGACTGGAGTCTAAAAAAAGATAAAGTGATCTGCATGGTACACTTTAATAATATTAGTGCAAGCAATGTCTAAAAAGGGGATAAGAGAAAGATAGAGTGAGAAAGAAAGAGAGAAAATAGATATAAGTAAGATATCTGCCCTAGAGCCAGACAGCAGGGAGGATAAGAGGAATATGGTGATAACAGTGGTGAGAAGTGGGCATTAGTGAAGGAATTGTATACTGCATGATGGAAACTCAATCACGAACAACTCTGTAACCATGGTGTTCAAATAAAGCATTTAATTAAAAACAAGTTATGTTACGCATATGCCATATGCTGTAGCAAACCAGTTTTTCTACTTATATAAATTGTGATTCCATATATTCAAATATAGCATGTTCTAGGAATGTTAGAAACTTAAAACCCCTAATTGATTTTATATTTCTACTAAAATCCTATATTTCTGTATCTGTAAAATGGGAGCATATCATTTTGGAAGGCTGCATGCGTATATTTGGCTTACATGATAGCATGTTGCAGGTAGTATATAATTATAATCTATACAATTATCATTATAATTGCTAGAAAATGATACTGCTCCAGGTTTACGTTATTTCACAAAATTAGAATTTTCCTAAGCAATCTGATTTGGCAGCCATCATTTAGGTCATGGGATGCTATTTATTTTCTGATAATTGTCTACCCAGATCTTCCAAGACAAATCAAAATAAATAGAAGAATTCTATTTTCAAATTGCTAAGGAAACCTGTGCTCTTTCTATTCTCTATTTTTTCTAAAAAATAAATTTTGGGGGAGCAAAACAATAATACAGGGGTTAGGGCATTTTCTTTGCATGTGACTAACCCAGGTTCCTATAGTCTCCCCCCATGCCTACCAGGAGAGATCCCTGGGTACAGAGCCAGGAATAACCCATGAACAACAACAGGTATGCCCAAAAACCATTAAATTCTTTTAGGGGGTCACATACAGCATTTCTTGGGACATATTTTTGGTACTGCACTTGAGGATTCTTGTGAGCATTATTGGGGTAGTATATGTGGTTCCAGAAATAAAACCTTGGTCAGCACTTTCAAGGCAACTGTCTTACCTGATATACTATCTCTATGACCCATGGTATTCTATTCTGTCTTTGAAGTAGGAAATCCATATGCAAATTAAACTGTCTTCCTTCATCCTCAACCTAACTTGTTCTCTCAGATTCTGCCCAAATGTATAGATGATGGCATTTTGAACACTTGGATCTATTACACTGTCATGGTGGGGAGTGAGTCGATCGATACATACATATTTATAGAACAATTACAACCGAGAAAAGGGCATGATTTTGATTCCCAGCCACACATTAATTTGTGCCTTTAAGCAAATCACTTAGGCCCATTAAAACTCATTTTATTCCACTGAATAATAATGCAAGGGAAAGCACTTTATGTACTATAAAGCTCACTCACAATGTTCTCTGCAAGACACTGCATCCATAAAATCGATAAGCCAACAGTTAGGGCAGAGTGGGAAAATAAAATAAAATAAAAATGAAACAACAAATTCTAGAGTATTCATTCTTTTCTTGTGCAATTTATACAGTCAGCTGATTAGTTGAAAATGGTCCATGTTGATGACTAATGCTTCCTGCTTATGCTGGATTGCTTAGGAAGTTCATTAGGATGCTATCTTGGAAGATGTTTAGTGGGTAGAATATTTGATGATTCTAAGCAGACATATTTCTTTCAGCCCGTGAAATAATATCTCAGGAGAATCAAGTTGCTTTTTGCTAACTGTCTCGCAATATCCCATGGTTCCAATGGCTTTTAAACACTTACAATCTGGTTGTAGATGGCTTGTATTTACATCATATATTTTGTGCAAACAAAGTTTAGTTATCACATTCAAAAATTACCAAAATATCAGAGCTACTGAATGCACTTCAAAATCCTATATATCATGACACATATTTAAAATACTTCCTTTTACAATTATTTGTGCATATATATATGAAAAATATTTTGAAAATATCAAATTTGATATTTGATCTTTTCATATATAGGATATAGAAAATAATTTTAATGGCAAAATAAATGGTTTATGATGGCAAAACCTGTGACCTGCTGTACAGAATTCAGGTTACCTAGAATAGAGGACAGAGGAAGGATGAAAGGGGACTTTGAAATAATAGTGGAAGAAAATGAATACTCTAGTGGCAGTATTGGAACATGGTATATATGAAACATTATCAAAAACAGTATTACAAAACATAGTTCTTAACTTTTAAAAAATAAACTACTGACATTATGATAAGGATGAAATGAAAATAAAAATGCTGACGAAAGAATTTTCAACTAGAAAATATAGACTGGGGTTAAATAAAAGTGGTATCATTTCATCATTTGAAAACATCTTTAAGGTATTTTCCATGGTGTGGGGGCACTGACACTTATAGTAGGTATAATAGCTTAATAAGATTTTATGTCTGAACTATAACTATTATATAGTAAATTATGCTGTCTAAAAATTAAGTAAGCAAAAAATGATAATAAAATGAAATGAAATAAGTAAGCTTTAAAATAAATCAATAAAACATCCAGAATTTAAATGCCTGTATTTTATAAAGTTTAAGTAGAACTTATACATAGAT
>PVKC010024669.1:0-16812 GCA_004027635.1 Crocidura indochinensis | reverse complement strand
AGCACGGAGCCAGGAGTAACCCCTGAGCACTGCCGGGTGTGACCCAAAAACCAAAAAAAAAAAAAAGAAATATAGATGACAGCAACCCCACCACATACCTATTTTCTTAGTATTGGTAATCATTTGTACTATAAATGATGGTATGAATTCTTTCTTACTCATCAATAAGCCAAAAGATAGATTGTTGGCAACCCAGAGCAATAGCACAGTGGTAAGGCATGCGGCTGACCCAGCTTGGACCTAGGTCCAATCCCTGGCATCCCATATGGTTGCCCAAGCCAGGAAAGATTTCTGAGTGCATAGCCAGAAGTAACCTCTGAGCATCACTAGGTGTGACTCAAAAACCAAACAAAAACAAAAATCACAAAAGATAGAATGTTGGTAGAATACCAAAATATCAGATGACACAAAAACAATTAAAGTATTAATATCCAGTATTTCCACTGTTTCAGTAAGAAGAAAACACTTCTAAATATAAGATAATGAATTATGTGATTTTGGTTGTTTTGCATACAAGTTATTTGCATTTTAGAATATAGTCTAAAAATAAATGATAAATTAATTCCATTACTTAAACTTTGCTTAGAATAATATTAAATAGCAAATTAAAAGTTATAAGTTGAGAGACTAGGAAAGAAAAGAAATGCTAAACTTTAATACCTTTTAACAGCATCATTTCTGTGGCTTTTAAAACAAGAAATGCAACATTAGCATTTTGTATTGTACTGGAAGCCTATATTGAAAATCATGCATCAAAATATTCTTTATACATGTGTCTTGATTTCTTGTAAAATAGTTATATGACAGTATTCCCTCATTAATCATTGTAAGAAGAGTCAGTGCCTGTAGTCAACAAATAATTTTCATTGTAAACATGAATTAGTAGGGGCCGGAGCATTAGTGCAAAGGGTAGGGCATTTGCCTTGCACATACTAAACTACGACGGACCGTGGTACGATCCCCTTGCGTCCCATATGGTCCCCCAAGCTAGGAGCAATTTCTGAGTGCATGGCCAGGAGTAACCCCTGAGCGTCACCAGGTGTGGGCCCTTCCAAAAAAAAAAAAGATAAGTTAGTACAGAGTAAATTTCTAGGAGAGTTAGTATTCAGTCGTTGCTCTCCCTCAATTTTGACTCAATATAATGTAAAACAAGCTGGTTAGTAAATGATTTCATCTTCCATAGTTTACCTTTGTTGGATCTTTGAATATTTATGTTTTTAATAGGTTCACTTCATTCACCACTTAGATGATGTCATTAGTATTAGGGAGTAAAGTATTTTTAGTGGAAGGATAAATGAGCTAAAACTATTTGGGAAGATGACATTATGAAATAAAATATTTCTTTTCTGAGGACTGGAGCTATAGTATAGCAGGTACGGTGTTAGCCTTGCATGGGGCCAACCCGGATTTGATCCCTAGTATCCCATATAGTCCCCCAGCACAACCAGGAATAAACTGTGAGTGAAGAACCAGAAGTAACCCACAGAAGTAAGACTGCATAGTGTGACCCAATAGTCAAAAAAATTATTTTCCATTTTCAAATAAAGGTAGAGAGAGGTAAGGGGAGGGAGGATGGAAGAGAGAGGGAGAGAGAGCAAAAAAGAGAGAAAAGGCGGAAGAGAAAGAGAGAAAAACAAGATACGTGAGGGAGAAACAAAGAGGGAGGGAGTGCGAGGTTGTTATGTGTGATGGGGAAGACATTTCCTATTTCCCAACAACAGATGGCGATATCGCTAAGCTAATGGAGAACAATATTCCTTGTTAGAGAAATCGCGTGATCAAGTGTCTGAGGAAGCAAAGCTATAAACAACGTAGGAAAAACAATGAATATTTTAATTAGGTGTTAATAACCGAATATTGAATCCTTGTCTTCCACCTAACTCACAACAGTGTTATGACAGCTAATTAATAAGTGATTGTAAAGGAAATGATTAATTATTTACAGTAATAATTAGAATAGCTTACATGCTTGTAATCATAAAATGGTTTTGGAGAATAGATGAATGCAAAGCAAGTTATTGTTCTGCTGTTGCAGGAATATTGTGGTGCATCTTTGGGAATGATTTCTGTTATCATTCTACACTGTCTGATTTTTATTAAACAGGTACCATTTGTTCCATCAGGTTTCAATCCAGCTAGAGGATATAAAATCTTGTGTGTGTCTATTATAAAAAGGGTATCCTGTCATATTCATTTGAAATTATATACAGAAGGGCAAATGGGAAAGCTTCCTCGTGCGAGGGAAACTCTGGAAATATATCAACCACTGAATAAACCAAAACAAAATCAACTCTGCATCAGAAGAATAAAGCCTCTCCCTTGAGTCTGTCTTGAGTCTCATATATAAAAACTAAACTAAAGAACAGGTACATGAGCCCAAACTTTTCCTCCTCCTCCTCTTTCTCATTCTATATTTCAGAGCTCTTTGAACTGCCTCATGTCTTCAGGATATAATGAAATCCCTTTTGCTGGAAAGAAGCCATGAAAGGTAGATTTCAAGACCTTTCCCTTTCCTCCATGCTAGTAGCAGAGTTAATGCCGTTTACTTATTAGATGAGTCACCATGGATACTGAGACACTCATGCCAAGTCTAACCGAGTGAGGGGAATTGGAGAATTGAGGCAATTATCCTCATAATTTAAATAAACAAAGTCCCCCCTCATTTCTGTTTTGGTTACCTGAACTTTTCAAACAATTGTCTAATTTTAGTTATGAATTATTATAGAGGCTTCTTGCCTCAACTCATTAAAATTTGCTAGTGAATCTCTGCACTCCTTTATTGTGAAGCACTTTAAAAATGTGTACCAAAAGCAAATTTATTCCTGGGTTCTCTATTTTATTATCCCAAATATTCAACCTGGCATTTGGGTAAACCAGGGGAGCAATTCAGATGTAGGATGAAACACTCTTGGAGGATAGACCATATTAAGTCTGTAAATAATTGCTTTGCGAGTCCAGACATTTTCAAACAAAAACAGGCATAATACAATGTTCTTTCTGATATGGCCCCTAATAGGACCCCCAATATATCCTGCACATACTATGTGTTTCTCCACCAGTGCCAGTTCAAACCACAACTTACCCTGGCACTTCCAATTGGGATTTAATAGTTGATTTTGGTTGCTTTTTCTTTTTATTTGTTTTGGTTTTGGGGCCACACCCGGTGACGCTCAGGCATTACTCCTGGCTATGCACTCAGAAATCGATCCTGGCTTGGGGGACCATATGGGACGCCAGGGGATTGAACTGCGGTTGTCTTAGGCTAACACGGGCAAGGCTGCTCCAGCCCCATTTGGTTGCTTTTTTCTAATCAGTATTTCTACTCCTACCATGCCTCGATTTTGCTAGTATGAATCTCCCCTATCTTATTACTCCTAACTTAATGCTAGTGTGCTCTCCAGGTATTTAGAGAAACTTTGTGAGATAGATAGACATGATTATCATTTCTAAATAGAGACATCATTTTAGTGTTTCAATGTTTATAGTCAATATCTTCCTTAGCACCCTTTGTCATTAAGTTACTGCAGTTAGGGCTCAAAGCAGACTTTAGTGACGGTAATTGCTATGGTGTGAGTCTGAAGTGATTGTAGTTGTTTTTCTTTTTTAGACTGTGCTGCTTTGAAGATTGGCTCTCAACCTTTGCTGCTGTCTGCCAGACATTTGGCTGTGACTCAGCAGTAAGTGTTCCTATGATATCCTCATCTCCAATTTCTCCTCACCATTTACCACCAAGAGATGGTTATTTTGGTTGGTCAGAGAACAAGTAATCTGTCTGATTGGGATAGCATTTTTCGGGCAGAAGGTTTATATGATAGAAATGGTCTTTGGTCACTAAGAGACCTGAGTTTGAATCCCATATTTTCACTTAGAAGCTGTATCTCTTATAAATTTGTCTTACCTTCTGTGGCCTTAGAATTTTTTCCTGTATAGCAGGGATATTAACACTCACCTTGTAGACCAGTAATTAGAAATGCATATATAATTCCTGGCATTATATTTAATAATGGCAACTATTATTTGAACTGCTCATCATGCAATATGAGCACAGATATTTTAATTTTATTATTATTATACTTGTTATTGGTGGTGGTAGTGGTGGTTTTTTTCTTTTTTTTTTGTTTTTGTTTTTTTTTTGTTTTTGGGTCACACCGGCAGTGCTCAGGGGTTACTCTTGGCTTCATGCTCAGAAATTGCTCCTGGCAGGCACGGGGGACCATATGGGGCACCGGGATTTGAACCGATGACCTTTTGCATGAAAGGCAAACGCCTTGCCTCCATGCTATCTCCCGGGCCCCGGTTTTTTTCTTTTTAGTTTTTGGACCACACCAGTGACGCTCAGGGGTTATTCCTGGCTATGCACTCAGAAATTGCTCCTGACTTGGGGGACCATATGGGACACCAGTGATCGACCTGATGCCCATCCTACGTGCAAGGCAAATGCCCTACCACTGTGCTATTGCTCCAGATCCTATTATACTTGTTTTTAAAAAATAGTGGGAATTCAGTACTATAAGGAACACAGTGACATGTGTTGTACCTGTATATTTATGACTCTGCCTTTAATAACTTTAATTAAGACAAGATGTATAGGGGGCCAGGTGGTGGCACTGGAGGTAAGGTGCCTGCCTTGCCTGCACTAACCTAGGAGAGACTGCGGTTCGATCCCCCGGTTCTCCATATGGTCCCCCGTGCACGCCAGGAGCGACTTCTGAGCGAATAGCCAGGAGTAACCCCTGAGCGTCACCGGGTGTGGCCCAAAAACCAAAAAAAAAAAAAAAAAGAAAAGATGTATAACTAGGACTGAAGAGATAATATGTGAGTTAAGGCACTTGCCTTGCATGTGACAGACCCACATTTTTATTTATCCTCAGCACCACATCTGGTCACATGAGCACTAACGAGTGATCTCTGAGCATAAAACCTAGGGTAAGTTCTGAACATTATCAAGTGTGCCCCTTCCATAAAAAAAAAAAAAAGAAAATGCTTATGGGAAAGTAATAAGAATAATATCTAATAATGGTTGAACAAATATTTGCCACCAGACATTTTGCTAAATCTTTCACAAATCAGATCTTATTTCAACAACACAAATGAATAAATCATTTAAACAACCCTTTTGTTGACATTCTTATTTAACAGTAATGGAATATGAGACTCAGGGAAGTTAGGAGACGTGCCCAAGTTCAAGGTTACACAATTAAATGTGGCAGTATCAGGTCTTAAAATTAGGTCATCTAACTCTAGAACCTGAACTTTCAACTATTTTGCTCATTGAATTGTATTAAGAGGTGCAAAAAGCTATCCATTCTGAAAGAGTGGAGATTCCACTGTAGAGGAGGTTATTTTTGGAAGGAAATCCCTTTATCTGAAGTTGCAGCAGGCTGTCTTTAACAGGCATTAGTTAACAGTATAATGTGATAGCCACAAGAAGGTGAATTAAAAGTGCCCCCATGAAGCTATCTGTTCATCAATTTTTCCTGTTTGGGTGTATGCCAGGTCCTGATTCTCCCCCAAAGTATCCATGACTTGTTGAGGTTTCCCCTGCATCCTGTGATCTATTTCTCTTCAATCATTTGAATCTCATTGTTTAAAGAATCAAGGGCTTTTTGTACTGGAAGGTATGTTAGATGTCCCATTATGAGCTCTAGAGAGGGTGGTATGAGTTGCCCAAGATGACACAATTGACCCAGCTAGAAATTGTGTCTCCTGACTGCTATCCTGGTTCTTTTTCCAGTTTGCTACTCTAGAATTAAAGATGAGATAGACAAGTTCTCAAAAATTATTTCATTTTAACTATTTAGCATAATGTGAATTTTCTCATATATTTTTGTCTTCATCAGGATGACAAATATCTACCAAAAGTCATTGATAGTCAGTCTGCATTTTCCATATCATATCAAATGCTACTCAATTGTCTTGATAAGAACCAAACATAGTATGCCTGGGTAGTATTCCATTCTCTTGCTAAGAAGTCATGCTGTGCCCCAAACTGGAAGCTAAGTGTTCATTGATGCTCACAAATTCTGAGGATATGATTAGATTTTGGAGCTGACCATCTACCCTCTTCCTGCCACCCAATATATTATCTGTTCAGCTGCAGACTTTTGTTTTGAAATAATGTCTTTATTTAAAACAAAAAATGGAAGGATGTTTAGACAAATGCATAAACAGGTATCCAATTCAGAGTGTGTCTTCCAAGAGGCAGCCTCTTGCTTGCTGTCAGTGGGTCCCTGCTGAGTTGTTTGATGCATTCACTGCATTTTATATTACTTAATGTGGCTTATGTATCTGCCAATAAATCTGAAATACAGGTCAGAGAATATGTAGCTCAAGGAAATCCATAAAAGTAGTAGAGAGAGGCTTCACTCACTGCATCAGATTGCCAAAAGCTGAGGTCATTTCCTCTTGCTAAAAATGTAGAGCTTCATAAATTATTTTTATCACTTCTAGAGCCAAGCAAACAGTTTTGTACAAATGCCAAAGAGGGTTCATTGCTTCTTCTTTTTTCCACCCTCTCTTTTTAAGCGAAGACATTTTTCTCAAGTTGTCTGCCAAATTATTGGGACTTTTTAAAAAGTGCTATTTATCACCTTGCATAGTGCGCATAAATCTCAGAAGAGAAGCACAATGGCATCATGTCAGGGTCTTCAGTGAAAGTGACGCAAGTACCTAAACTCAGAAGATGGTTTTGACCAGGATTAAATGTTGGCCAGTTGATATTGTTTCCATGAAAACATTTTTAAGGAGATGTTAGGTATGCAGAGATAGTAAAAATGAGCAGTGAACATTCAGGGAAGAACTTTATAGAAAACACTACTGAATTAACTTACAGTACATTTGTTAAACATGAGCACCTCTAATAATGACATTTCATTTAACAATGCCCTTTGTCTTTTCAGTTCATCAGTTACCTATTTCAGTAATGAACTGCAGTCATACCATTCTGATTTTCTCCTAATGTAAAGGCTCAGCTCACTTCACTGCCAGTGAAGCATGATGCTATTATTCAGTTCCTGGCTTAGGAAAAAAGCTATAGAATATATCACAATTCTAATTGGCTAACAAATATTAAACCCTTTGATTGTTAAGGGCATCCAGCCATTCTCTTTAGCTTTTTGATGGGGATAAGTACTCTTAAGAAAGGGGGAAACAGTTTGAAGGGGGAAAAAAAGGTTAGTGTGAATACTTTATGAGCAGTAACCCAAGGATCCATTGAAAAAATATGAGCACACATTACATTTAATAGCTCAAACGTTATCTTAATTCTTTATCAACAATTCATGCAGATAGCTTAATACCAAATATTTTAGTTAGGATTAACAACCTGTGAAACAGAAGGTTTAGCAAATGAGAGATGGAATTTGTTTTACCTGCAGCTATAAGAGGAGGTTTATATGTAAGTGCCTGGAAGGCTGGGTTGTGCATGAGACCATCTTTTTCTGCCAAGTAAGTGCAGGCAGGTTTGGAAAATATTATGTCTATTGTAGTCCTGATTTATATCTCTCATGGAAGGTAATGAGGCCTGTGTCCAAACTTATTTTTGTCCCTTTTGCAGAGCTTTCCTGGGCATGAGGGATAGGTGTCTTCCTTGTTTTTCTTTTTCCATGTGGCAGAATCCCCCAAAGCATCTTCTCCCCATCCCGCCCCGTTTTGAACTCACCAAAACATCTCATTAGTAAAAGCAAGACTCAGCTCACCATAATCTTTCCCCCAGCTGAGGCAAAGCTGCACAATTTACAATAGATCTTTGGAAAACTGCTTTTTACCGGGTACTGCTTCATCTATAGATCTCTCTCAATTACCCACAGTAAATTTAGGCATTGTACAAGAGCAAATTTTACAGTCCATGAAGAGATGAAGTGAAATCTAGATGAAATTCATTGTGACAGATTCCCAGTTAGTGCTCTGATGTGTCTGTATTACAGAAGATAGACATTCTATTAGCATGGAAGCTCCCATAATGGACTGTGAATCATCTCAGGTAATAGAGATGCCAAGCAGAATGACTGAAAAGCACTATTGAATTCCATTAGAGCTCTTTGTTTTTAAATCAGTCATTTCTTGTGAATAACCAACTATCTACTTCTTGACCCTATCTCCAAGTGATAATTGTGGACTAATATTACAATACATTAATCTGACTTACTGTGCAATTAGTGCTTCAGTCTCAGGCCGATTTTGGATTTCCTAAATGCAAAGGCCCACTCCTTTGGACTTTGGAGCTTATATCAGACATACACAGTTCCAGAAACAGACCCCACCACAATCCCAATTTTAGTTTTGTTTCAGCATCACTTGAAAAACCTTCCTGGGGCAAAAGATATATGAGGATTTTGTATTGTGACTTTGTAACATTCTGTGTTTTCCCCATTAAAGATTTTCTCAGAACCAGGTCAGTTGTTAGTGGTAAAATAATGATCACCAAGGTAACTCTGTCAGAAAACTATTTTTAAAAAGGCAGGTCAGCAATATATATTTTAAATTTTTAGATGTATAATTAGTAAATCGTTAGGAAAAAAGAGAGCAAAATAGTCTGTTCCATAAACAGCTTTACCGAATCTATCAATCAAATATGATTGATCAGACTTAGTAATTATGTGGATAATTAATACGGGTTTAGATTTGTGCAGGATGTCTGCATAATTACCACTTGTCCAGCAGATCGAATTATGTGAATTATTCCATTCAATTATAATATAAACATGAAGCACTTAGGATAGACAACACAAATAACATGTATTTCTTAATTCATTGCATTTGATGCACATGCAGCAGCTCGGTTAAGGTTTTTTCTTTGCAAGACACAAAGTTTTCTTTGGCTAGTGGATCTGAGTTAACATAAACATATAAACATTAAAAACAGAACAAATCTCTTCTTATGTCTCATGGCTTTCACCTGATTTATAAGGCAGGCTAAAGGTAACTTTGAAGGTGGCTGTGATATCCAAAATCTAGCAACTTTATTTGAGCTGATTCAGCCGGCTCCCATAAATCCCTTGGGAAGACTTTAAAAAGGGTCGACTTTACATCTTCTGTCTACGATCATCTATTTTCACATCAGGATGAACAACGTTATCCTCATGGTGGAGGACCTGAGCCTAGTTCCTCAACACGAGACTCTCTCCTTAACGTTGTAATGACAGGTGTAAGATTAACTTTGTTAGGTGTCTAGCCACTCATGCAAACTAAATTAAATTAATGGAACAAATTTCTCTCATAATTAAGATAAAAATTCATGTCAGCTGTAACCTTGCTGTACACTAATTATATACAAATGATTTATCATCTGCTTCGCCCAGAATATTAATCCTTACCTCATTGATAACTGCAGCCAGTGTTAAGAGATGAGAGTTGATTAACTATGACAGATTGGGCAACCACAGCCCTTAGTGCCGGCACAACCAGTGAAACCAATAACACTCAAGTAGCTCTCTGTGTTTAAAATGCATTCCCATGGAAACAGATGCATGCTTAATGAAGGATACTGAGATTATTTTCAATAATGACTGATATTGGAACAGTGGGCAGAACTGATCAATAACAATTAACCACTTAGTCTGCTAAAGACATGGTTAGAGAAAGCAGGTTATTTACACATTAGTAGAACCTTATTCCAAGGCGAGGACTACATAATGTCTCTATGCTGCACCATTTCTCTTTTCTCCTGCCTGGGTAACGTGCCAAGTGCCTTCCTCTTGCCTCATAGCTCCTTCTTATGAAATGAATGATTGATGCTGCCAGCGGTTCTTTGGATGTTCTCACATAGCTGCCAAATGTATCAGGGAAAGTCCAAAAGCAACTGTGACCATGAAACTAATATTGCTTTGTAGGGATTTGGTTTGGTGGAAAACTTTGCTGCCAAGGTTTAACTCAATTGTACAGAAAATTCTTTTGATCTTTCATTGTATGTTTTTTTTTTAATTTAATTTTAAAGAGTTCAAGAAGAGTTATGCAGATATTTAAGGAAACCCTTTTCTTTGAACTCTAGTCATACTGGTTAGAGAAGACTTTAATAACATAAATTTAATAATAGATATGGCTTTCAAAGCTATTTGGAAATTTGCACTTTTATTTTGTATTAATTTGAATCACCCCAGGAGTCGAGATCTTGTAATGCTAATTACTAATATAGACTCCCAGAATCCCTATCCTGACAGTCAGCTTGGAGAAATCCCAACTCCCTGGGCCAAAAAGTGTTAATAAAAAGTGATTAGCTACTTAGGCCAACTCATATTATAATAATTCATTATATTTCCCTTGAATGGGTTTGAGCATTTTCATTTCTCTGAATGAAGAAAATGGTTGGGGGAGATGAAAATGAGGCATTGTTGCTGGCATTGTTACCTAAAGGATAGAGCTTTTAAAAAATAGAATACTTCTCTCGTCACCCTTCTTAGATTTGAAGGCTCTAGATTTGAAAATACAAATAAACAGAAACATGCTCTGCATATTTTCCAGGCTAGTTCATTGGTTTGCTCTGTTATACAGACCTTTGTGTGAACTGACGCTAGGAGGGGATGCTAGTTTCGGCATGTACTTGTGCATTAGAAGTTTTTAGTTTAGGTAAAGAAAAGGATATACCATACCGTTTCCTTAGCCTTGTGGGACAGTGATTTCCCACTTAAATGATCAGCCACAGGCTATCTGTGGCTGGGACTCCACAGAGATGCTAATGAATCTGGAACAAGATTTATCTGGCCAAACAAAGATCGAGCCTAAAAACTTAAAGTCAAGCATTACAAACAAAAAAATTCTGACACATTTCTATCAGGATGGCAACTAGAATATCACACTCTTGAATGATATTTGATATTGACTGATCTCAGTTCTGTTTTATCATTTCAGTAAATAGTTCTAAAGCTGATAAACAATCATAAATACCTACAAAGAATGATCCATAAAAATCAAATCTGAAATGTACCCCTCAAATCCCTTCCATATCACTTCCTCCCCAAACCTTTTGTTAAATAGTCACGTGGAACATAGAAATTATATTTAACAGAAAAGTAGAGATGATAACATTACGATGATAAAACTATGAAAGATAGGGATGATAAAATTATGTTTGTTCTGTACCGGGACCTGAGTATTGGAAGAAAATAAAATAACGTTCATAGACTACTGGCTCATTGGTTTATTTAGCTTTTCTGACTAGAATATCTGTTTTCTATCTTTCTAGAAACACCAAGATTTTTACCCCAATGAAGGCCTTCAATCCTCAATACAAACTAAAATAGTAACCCTCTTGTATCCTGACTGGAAATGCAATAGAAGCAATTACCTTCCCCTATCGTCTGAACAACACAATTATTGGGAAAATAATAAGATTATCCAGGCTTTTGCTTCTTAAAATTAGACTGAAGAACTCCGACTGACTACTGTTTCTTATGCATTCATCTTTAAAACAAATAAGGAAAGTAAAAATGTACCGCTAAGCTAATGAGAACCATGAGACAGAGCCATAGATACATTTTCTCACTTGCCTAATGAGCAAAGTGACAGACAGTGAAACAGTTCACACTTGAGTAATTCTCTAGTCATCAGCAACTGCAGCAGGGCCCCTCCTGCTATGGCTTTGGAGGGGGGTGGTCGGGACATGTAATAAAATAGGCCCTGAGTCTGCTGGCTAGAGTAAGTTATCACAAAGAGAGAGGTCTTGGGGTACACTCCCCAAGGAAATTTAACTAGAAAAAAGGAAATCCATTTACCATCTCCCCGACCTTACATTTAATCATAATGAAATTAAAATAATGAAAATAAAAGGAATCATCTGCTCCTCCTCAGCCCAAATACTGTGGAAGATGCAATTAATATCCTTATCAGAAGTAGGAACACTGTTTTTGCTTTTTTACTTATTTAGTTAGTTGTTTGGGCCATACCAGGTGGTGTACAGGAGTTACTCCTAGCTCTGTACTTAGGAATTATTCCTGGTGGGTTTAGGGAACTATATGGGACATCAGGGATCGAACCCAGGTCAGCTGCAAATACAAGCACCATACCTATTGTACTATTGCTTCAGCCCTTATTTTATTTGTTTTTATAGGATTATCACAGTAGTGTTGGGGAAAAAGTCAGTAGTGGCCACTTCATGCTAAGTGTGCAGACCTTACACATATACACATGCAAACACATGCACACATGCAAATACACACATTGCTCAGGAATCATGCAGGGCCTTACACATGTCTAGCACTTAGGTTATCTCCCTGTCTTCTAGCATCTTTTTATATCCACTCTTTTGTCTGGACTCCATTCTCAGGAGGCTTCATTTCTAGGAATTTGGGTACTGTTGGAGTAGGATAAATACAGTTTAGACAGTGGCTAGTTGAGTCCATTTACACATAGAAATAACTGTAAAAAACACCTTTCCGGGGCCCGCGAGATAGCATGGAGGTGGGGTGTTTGCTTTCATGCAAAAGGTCATCGGTTCAAATTCCGGTGCCCCATATGGTCCCCTGTGCCTGTCAGGAGCAATTTCTGAGCATGGAGCCAGGAGTAACCCCTGAGCGCTGCCGGGTGTGACCCAAAAAAAACCCCCCAAAAAACAAACAAACAAACAAAAAAAAAACACCTTTCCACTGATTATTTCAGGTGTTCAAGTGAAAACTATGGCAGTCTTGAAAACCTGTCACTTCTCCTATTTGATAAATGGAAATAAAAGAACTAAAATTTGTTCCATATCAACTATGTCAGGGCTTCTATTTCAATATTTATTTCTTATGCCCACATTAGGGGGACAATGTACTTATGGGTGGGGGGGGGCGTTTAGGTCACACCCGGTGACTCTCAGGGGTTATTCCTGGCTATGTGCTCAGAAATCAATCCTAGCTTGGGAGACCATATGGGATGCTGGGATTTGAATCACAGTCTGTCCTAGGCTAGCATAGACAAGGCAGACACCTTACCACTTGTGCCTCCATTCCGGCCCCCACATGCACTTATTTTAGATAATCACAGGGAAATACACTTACCGCTACAGATGCCAAGCTATTTGCATCACCATAAAAAAAAATGGAAGCACTTGAATTCAAATTTCTTTCTACCTGGCTCCAAAACCCATGTTCTTTCTATGTAGGCCTTGTCATTTCCTTTACCCAGCTGACTCATCTCCGAGGACAGGACAGAATGCAGATAGTTCTGGTGCTTCTGCTGCTGATGGGATGACCAACAAGAATGAATACCCTCTTATCCAGATTGTGGGTGGGAGGGGGTTGTGTGTCATACTGTCACCATGGGAATCCCTCCCCTAAACTTTGACTTATAAGATTTGTTTGGGGTTTATCTCCTGCTACTGAGGTATAAATGCTAAAAAAGAAGTGAGTACCAACCCATGGGTTTGGGTCCCAGAATAGGAAAGTTGCTCTGAGAGCATTCTCATCTTTTGCTTGTCCAGAATGGAGTGCCCCAAAATGTTGGAGAAAGAGGCATTTTTCTCTGCAGAGTATAGGAATGTGTCAGGGAAGCCACCTGGTAGCACAGAGGGAGCCCGACCCTCGGGCTAAGGTTGGAGATCTCAGGCAATTTGGGAGTGCTGTTAATCAGGGCTGTCTGGCCCAAATATCAGTAGGATATTTAAGAGAATGTGCCCACACTAACTTTCTAGTAAGGAAGCATCAGTTAAGGTAAATAAGGAGTTGGGAACCAGCAGCTCAACACTGCTTTAAGGAGCCAATATAGACCCCACGTATCAAGCATGGAGTAGAAGAGAGCCTAGGATCAGACTTCCCCAGAGATTGCCAGCATACATCTAGAGCACTCCCTGGACTCTCTAACAGAAGTGAGCTTGCAAAACAGGAGGAGTTTGGACCTAAGGTTCTTAAAAACAAGGTGGACTGACTGTGTATAGTTCAAAGGGAACAGATTGGGGGTCTTCCAGAGGATGCTATAGCTGCCAGTTTGCAGCAGGAGTGGAAAGATTCTGCCTCCCAGTATGAACAGTGTTTTACTCAATCACCCTACATACTGCCTTGGTTAGACCACTGTTTATTCGTTTTGTGATGCTCTCAATAGGTCCTTGCATAATTAATTTCCCCACCCAGTTTATTCAGGTATGCATAAGTGCAGTTAAGATGCTTATGCTAAAGTTCCAGTGTATGTCCAAGGAGAGTCAAGGATTTGACTCAAGTCTATAAGAAGAGGAGGTAATGTGGGGTCCTGGGTTCTGAACAAAAAGGGGTGCCATTTGTAAAGGCCACATGTCAGGTTTCTTTTAGGTTCTGAGCAAGGAGGGATGCCATTTTGTAAGGACCACATGTTAGGCTTTTAAAGCCTACTTCCATTAACACAACCTTAAACTACCTGGTTATACCAGGTAGCCTATCAGGAAAAGACACAAGAAAGCAGTAGGAAGGTACCCTAGACAAAAACCAATCATTTTAAAGATCATTAGAAAGCTAGTATCTGGGTCCAGAGAGATAGCACTCAGTGTTTGCCTTGCAAGCAGCCGATCCAGGACCAAAGGTGGTTGGTTCGAATCCCGGTGTCCCATATGGTCCCTGGTGCCTGCCAGGAGCTATTTCTGAGCAGACAGCCAGGAGTATCCCCTGAGCACCGCCGGATGTGGCCCAAAAAAAAACAAAACAAAACAAAACAAAACAAAAAAACAAACAAGCAAAAACCTAGTATCTCCCTATACAATCGATTCATGATTTTGGGCAGGGCTCATCTCCTGCAAAAGAACCCTGACTGGTAAGTTTGGAGCTATTGGTAGATGGATTCAAGTTTTGTTCAGTTTAAAAGAGAGAAAGGGGCCCAGGAGATAGCATGGAGGTAAGGCGTTTGCCTTTCATGCAAAAGGTCATCGGTTTGAATCCCAGTGCCCCATATGGAGCCAGGAGTAACCCCTGAGCACTGCCGGGTGTGACCCAAAAACCAAAAAAAAAAAAAAGAGAGAGAGGGAGAGAGAGAGACAGAGAGAGAGAGAGAGAGAGTTGAGTGACAAATCAAACAGAAATGTGCAGAGAGAGTGGTTTTTTTTTTAAGTCATTAAAGTTTTGTAAATAGAAAATTAATACTTAGATTCAGGGACCAAGACTTAGCATTTGGTCATTTAAATTCATTTACTTACATGATGATAAAAGTTCCCATTGTGTTACTATTAATTGTGGAAGTAGAAAAATAGGGAAGTGAAGAGATGATGTTGAGCTTTACTTGGTGATGCTCAGGAATGATACCTAGCAGTTCTTGTGAGCCACATTCAGTGATGAAGATAAAACTTGGGTCGACTACATGCAAGACAAGCATCTTAACCTCTCTGTTACCTCTCTGAGGTCAGACAGTATGATGCATGGAGAGGGAAACCAAGTCACAAGCCATATATGCAGGAAATGAAGCCAGGTTACCTGGGTTTCTACAACTCCATTAGCTTCACTGTTGGGCATAGAAGATACAGCTTTGTGGTTATGCTGTCAATGCCTTAAGCAATTGCAGTGTGGTAGAGACAAATGATATCCTAAAAACTGTGGACTAGATATACTATGGCTTATATTTTTCCTTGTGAAAATCATTGGCAACCAAGTTGAACTTGGAACTCTTTTTTAGGTGATCGATGTTAGAGTAAATGGTACACAGAAAGGGGGAGCTGTACCTTTTCTTGAGATAACTGCCATAAACCTAAGAAGTCTGGACTAGATCAAAGGAAAAAAATAAATGATGCCTAAAGTACCTGAGTGAGTCAAACAAAGGAGGGAATGGTCTCTATTTTATATCAACATTTGGTTATCAGCCTATTGAGACCCACCACATACTAAGTGAAACACGAACATTCTTTCCCGCATAATGACAACCCCACAGGAAGGGCAGTTATTGCCATTTTACAAATGAAAAAAAATGGAACTTAAATGTGATATTTCTTGCTCATCACTGCCACTTTATCCGTGGCAAATTGGGGGTGGCTTAAAGGTCAAAGCTCAACACAATGGCTCCCAGGACACCTGATATCCAATATGCTCAGTCTTCAGTTCTTTGTTTCACTTATATCACACATGTATATGACATAAAGCCTGTTTGAAATATAAAGCATATTCTATATCTTTTTTATTTCAGTGGTTTGTGGTTTAATTAACACAATATCTTGGAAACTAGAGGGCGCCAATTCCAGTACATATAAAAGAAGCCTATTTAACATGAGCCTACACTCCATCTTCTGGAGATTCTTTACTTTATTCAAATTACTAATCATTTAAAGCATCAGTAAAAGCCTTTCTCCCTTGTTCCCCATGCATGCTTAACTTAATTAACTATAAATGAGGAAAATGCTATTCACATTAAAAGAAAATGTTAACCTATAAATTATCCCATTCTTTCTGGTTAGGTTAAGGGTTCCTTTAGAAAGCTCAACTACGAGGGCAGACTATTCAAGAGCTCACTCTGACCTCACTTACCCTCGGAATGAACTAAAAAATAGAATTTTCAGATCATAGTGGGTCCCTTTCTCTATGTTGATGTCCTCTGGGGCCAGCGAGGTGGCGCTAGAGGTAAGGTGTCTGCCTTGCAAGCGCTAGCCAAGGAAGGACTGCGGTTCGATCCCCCAGCGTCCCATATGGTCCCCCCAAGCCAGGGGCAATTTCTGAGCATTTAGCCAGGAGTAACCCCTGAGCATCAAACGGGTGTGGCCCGAAAAACCAATAATAATAATAATAATAATAATAATAAATTAAAAAAATAAAAATGTCCTCCACAGTGTTTGCTTAAGCACCAGAAATACTTCGAATAAAGTAGGAAAATCTCTAAAGTGTTCTCAGGAGATTCCTAGGAGTAGTAAAATATCAGGTGACATCTTAAACTCATGAACTCTATCTCCTTTTTTTTTTT
>PVKC010024668.1:0-16710 GCA_004027635.1 Crocidura indochinensis | reverse complement strand
CATTTCTTAGCAGTACACAAAGCATTGTAAAGCCACAAAATTTATGTAACTCCTTTACCATTGAAAGCATAGTTCTCAATCCTTACTCCTGGTATTGCATTCAGGGATTATTCTTCATGAGGCTCAGAGGACCATATAGAGTGCCAGGCATCAAATACTTGACTTGGGTTCTTGGATTCTTGATTAAATTCATGACCAATAATAATTGAGACTGAAGAAATCTTTGAAAAAATATGTAAATAACCTTTTTAAAAATATATTTCATAATGGATCTGAAGAGATAAATGTATATGATAATTTTAAGATAGGGTGAAAGTTAACATTTTTGTTACTAAAATTTTAAAACTATAAGCAGTCAGAATTATTGAACTAGTCCCCTTTGTATTATTGAAATTAAACAATATCATCTTAAATAATTTTTACATCAAAGAAATAAATATTGATGGCATTAGTTTTGAAGCCTGATTCTACCACTTGTATCTATTTGTAGTAGTTTTTACATTACAGTTTTAAAAGTTAAAATTTAGAAAGTTATCTGACAGTCCAATGCAAAATTTTCTTTTCTTTTTTTTTTCTTTTTTTTGGTGTTTGGATCACATCCGGCAGTGCTCAGGGGTTACTCCTGGCTCCATGCTCAGAAATTGCTCCTGGCAGGCACGGGGGACCATATGGGGCACCGGGATTCGAACCGATGACCTTTTGCATGAAAGGCAAATGCCTTACCTCCATGCTATCTCCTGGGCCAAAAAAATTTTATTTTCTAATGGAGTTTATTAATGCTAATCCATGGCAACTAATCTGTTTGATTTGAAAACCTGTATCCAAATCACTAAACTTTGGTATTTAAAATTAACACATAACTTAAATGAGACCGAATGCCAAGGAAACAACAACAAATATATAACATTTTTGTTACCATTCTTTAACTTTATTCCCAATAAATACTAACACATATAATAATCCAGTCAATCCACTCATTACAGTTTTGCAATCACTAAAAATAGGTCATATAAGTTTGACAAACATATGTATTTTAGTAGCTAGAAAATCAGGCAAAATTTCCAATATTATCTAACTCATATGCTGTATGATGAATTTATGTACACTATCAACTTTATTCTAAACAGTACTAATCTAATATTTTATATTTAAATTGATATTACAGATTTATTTCTATCAACTAAGTTTCCTTTGTGTTTAGATGCAAATATTTACTATCTAATGCATATTATTCAATTACATAAAATCCAAAAAAGAATGTTGTTGCATATGAAATAAGTTGTCAATTGTTTATAGGGATTATAACTATTTTTAATAATACCTGTAGGATTTTATTCTGAGTTTCAAAAGTCAAATTTTTAGTTCTTCAAACCTCCCTATTTAAACAATATTAACACATTTCAGTTACAAATTTATGACATTGGGAGTTTATTAAGAATATTAATGATTGGTGCCAGAGTGGTGGCGCAAGCAGTAAAGCATTTGCCTTGTCCAAACTAGCCTAGGATGAATGCTGTTTGATTTCCAGGTGTTCCATATGGTCCCCCAAGCCAGGAGAGATTTCTGAGCTCATAGTCAGGAGTAACCCCTGAGTGTCACGTGTGTGGTCCAAAAGCAAACAAAAAAATAATGATAATTTTAAAAGTTGTAACACATTAAATTATATTTCTTACTATTGGTAAAATACAAATTTATATATTATATATATAGAAAAAGTTAACAATATTCAATTTATTAGTTGTCAGTTATGTATATTTTTTATTTTATTTAACTTAATCTTTAAATAACCAAATTAGTAAATTAAAGGGTTCTTTCTTTTTAATTAAAGATTTGATTTCTGTTCACAAAAAATGAATTTCTGTTACATAACACTGATAATAAAGTAACTGCTGTTATATAATAGTAAATGCTATAATTATTGTGTGACTTCAATCAAAATCAACTACCTCCTTAAGACTACCCCAACCTGGAGCTTCTTTTTCAAATAGATGCTAAATATATTTCTTATACACCAGATTACTTTGTGTATAGAACTGAGACAATATCAATGTATCAGAAGTTACTAGCTAGCATGATTATTTGGGCCAAGTGACTTTCTCCATTTTGTGCCCCACTTCTTTTTTTTTTTTAATTTTTATTGTGACCAAAGTGCATTACAAATCTTTTATTGCATCATTTATGGTACATAGTGCAATGAATGATGGGCATTCCCACCACCAGTGCTGTCCTACTTCCTCCCCTGTTCCCAGTATGCATCCTATATCTCCCTCCTTTACCCCCCAGAATGCTAGTGCAACTGGTCTCCACTTTACAACTTGTTGTAGATTGAGCATCTATTCCACCGTCATTGGAGATGAAAAGGATAAGAAAAAAAGAGAGAAAAAATTTGGTGGCAACTACCAAAAAAATAAAGAAGAAAGAGAAGAGAAAAAGAAAAGAAAAGAAAAATGGAAGAAAAAAGAAAAAATGGACCCGGCAAATAAACATAAAAATAAACCTCTAAATAATAACCGCAAGAGTGAAAAAGAAAGAGAAACGTGGAAGAAAAAAAAGAGAAGAAAAATAAAGTCAAAAGCTAACAAATTAAACCAAAACAAGTAAAAGTATGGGTGCTTGGAGTGGTAGGGTTTGACTTCCCCCCTCTTTTTTTTTTTTTTTTTTTTGCATAGACACAGTAAACATTGGGGAAAAAAGGGAATTCCCCTGGCATAAGAGATTCAGGGTTTCTCCATCCTTGAAGCATACCATCATGGGATCAACCTCTGGCTCCATATATACTCATTATCCCATCCCAAAAGCTTTTTTGTGATGTCAGGAAAGTTTCCTCTCGGTTGTGTGTGAGAAAATCAGGTCACCATAGGTAGTGATTTTGGTATTTGCGTGGGTTATAGGTCAGGGTCTAGGATAGAGTCTCTAGGTTCTAGAGGTTCCTATCCATCATTGTTGTGTTCAGTCTTTTGTAACACTTGCTCCCTGTTTCCGTTCAGTCCCTAAGCCGAAGCTCAGAATATTATTATGGATCCAAAGCTTGTGCTCAGTCTCTATTGTCCAAGTTGGAGCTCTGCAATAAGACATCCTGTAGTTGTTGTTGTTGTTGTTGTTGTTGTTGTCTTTTATGTGTCCTGGGCTACAGCCTAGGGTAGGGTTTTCTTTATTAGTCCAAAGTTCAGTCACGGTTGTCAAAGTCAGTTTTCTGTTGTTGGTGTTCTTATTTTTTACAGTTCGAATGATGATATCTCTTCTGATTTCCATTTAGTGTTAGGTGATGTTATAGGGCAGCCTGGTCTTAGGTCAAGTTTTCCTTTCCTCATTATTATATCAAAACTGGCACAAGTTGGTGCCAGAGCAGTGTTACAAATCTCCCAATGGAGCCTAGTTCCTGGTGGTGCTGCCTGAAGCTGTTTCATTTCTACGTTGGGGATCTGGGGTTTGGGATTGGACTAATACTGTCCAATTTCCGGGGGACTGGTTGTATCCACATGACACATGTTCAAGATGGGAGGCATCCTTCTACTATAAAAAGTGAGTTCTTTATCCTAGAAGATGAGATCTTGTTTCTGTGTCTATGGTTTCCTCCTTTTTTTACTGTGCCCATACAAAAACGTATGGTGTCATACTGTGTTGCTGGTGCTATTCTGGGTAAGGATGACAGGCTTCACACACAGTCTCTGTCGTCTGGTTTTGTTCTGAGCTTTTATCCCAGTCAAGGCTTTTTGTACCAAGCAGCACCAGGACTGACCCGTTAGTCCAGGGGATCAAGAGCTCCCCAGCCAGGCTGGCTTTCAAAGCCAGGTATGGCATCTGAGCTCTGGGGGGATGGGGAGGAGGCAAACTGGACCCCCTGCAGCGGTGTCTTTTCTTACTAATCCTAACTTTCATAACCACGTGGGCAACCCGCGCGACAAATATACTTTTTAAGCATTATCTAAAAATGTTCTTTATTCTAGACGGTTTCTAGGAAAGGAAATAGAATGCCAAAGATTTGGATGATAACACTCAAGTAGATCTTTAAAGTCAGTCTTCATATGGACGTGACTTTCCGTACTGATTCCAAGACGAAATCATAAACAATTCATATATATCTGTATATATGTGTGTGTATATATATGTATATATATATATATATTATATAGCCCCTGTCATATATTGCCTCTCCCCTACTCCTATGCCTCTTCTATCCCCTCATCTCCCAATCCTGATTGTTTTCTTCCCCTAATTTAACCCTTTACCCTCAGTTCCTAACTCGGTAGGTACCAAGATTGACCTCCTGCCCCAACAGACCACCTCCCAGCTCCTCAGTGAAAGAAACCCTCTGGGTCCCCATTTTCATGCCTCGACAAAGAACTACAACCAGCATGCCTGCTGACTCATGCTTGATGGCCCCTCTCACCACCACCAAATATTGGACTGTTGCACGATACAGGAATCAGCCTCAGCAACACCCCCAGCTCAAAGACACTATATGGTCTCGTAATGCAGCAAAGCATCTCTCAAACTCAATTCCAAGGCCTGTGAAGTGAAAAGTACCTTGGCTTTTATTCTCCACAAGAATACATCAAAAGACCTAATCGGGAGTCTTATTATTGCCTATGGAAGCTCAATACCTGTATAACAATACACCTTAAGATGTGTATTCCTGAGGCCAGAGAGATAGCATGGAGGCAAGATGTTTGCCTTTCATGCAGAAGGTCAGTGGTTCCAATCCTGGCATCCCATATGGTCCCCTGAGCCTGCCAGGAGCGATTTCTGATCATAGAGCCTGGTGTGTCCCCCCCCCCTCAAAAGATGTGTATTCCTAAATATACAGGTAGCCTCCTCCACCACTTGTTTTATTCAAATACCTTTTCTTTTTAACTCAGTTTTATTTATTTGTTCTATTTTAATATATACATTTTTTTCTATCCTTACCATTTTTGGTGTGCCCCACTTCTTTCTCCTCCATACCTTTTCCCTGCTCTCTAGTCTCTGTCTCTTCTGTTCTCTTCTTTTCTTTCTTTTTTAAAATGCCAGGGAATTAACCTATACTGAGCCACATCCTTGGCCCTAAATCCATTTTCTTAATTCATTTGTATTTGTTCTGTTTTTTTGTTTTTTGTTTTTTTTTGTTTTTGGGTCACACCCGGCAGCGCTCAGGGGTTACTCCTGGCTCCATGCTCAGAAATTGCTCCTGGCAGGCACGGGGGACCATATGGGGCACCGGGATTCGAACCGATGACCTTTTGCATGAAAGGCAAACGCGTTACCTCCATGCTATCTCCCGGGCCCCTAATTGTTCTAAAGCATTATTTACATTAAAAGATAATGAGGGATTATTTTGTTGATCAAAACATACAGATAAAAACCATTTTTTTCTTTTCTTTTTTTGGTTTTGGGATCACGCCCAGCAGTGCTCAGGGATTACTCCTGGCTCTGCACTCAGAAATTGTCCCTGGCAGGCACGGGAGCCATATGGGATGCTGGGATTTGAACCACCATCCTACATAGAAGGAAAATGCCCTATCTCCATGCTATCTTTCAGGCCCCAGGTGAAAACCTTGATATCAAAAACATTGCCATGATTCTAGGGTCATTAATGATATTGTAACCAATATTTTACTGGTCCTATACTAATCTTTAAGGCAAATTCAAAATAGTGTACATTAAAGCTTTACTAAACCTAATACTCTTTTCTTTTTCTTCTTTTTTTTTTTTTTTTGGCAACTTTCAAAGAGGTCTTATGCCTAGTTCTGCAAAGGGGTAATCCCTGGCAGTGCTTTGGGATTCAATCAGGATTCACCACAATGTAAGCAAGTGCCTGAACTTTTGTACTGCCACTCTAGAATTCTGCACCTTAGAACTCTTTTCAAAATAATAAAATCTTAATTTTGAGGGAATTTTACCCAAGTAGAGGTCAAGGATCCTGAGTCTTTCCTAACCAAATTTTGTTTTTTGTTTGTTTGTTTTTGTTGTTATTTGAGCATAGGGTGAATGGGCCATATGATGGTGCTCAGGTCTAACTCTTGGCTCTATATGCAGGATCTTGGGGGACAAGTTGTGGTGCAGGGTATCAAACCTGTTTTCATTCCACACAAGTCTAGCACCCTACCTGCTGTACCTTCACTCCAGAACCTCATAACCCATTGAACTTTCAAGTTTGATGGTTCAGTGCTAAGGTTCAGTGGTGCTTAGGGCAATCAAAAAAAATCTGGCAATATCCTGTGGAGCATGCAATGCTAAGGATTGAATTTGGGGACTATTGATTGTGAAGAATGTACTCACCCTTGAGCTTTCTTCCCTGCCCTAAACCAACAACACTTTTTTTTTCTTTTTTAAATTTTGTGACCATATATGACTTTCAACAGGAAAGAAGTACTCAGGAACCTCTACCAATTAACTCCTAACACCATATTTCATACTGTATATGAATATTGGTAATCACATACGAAACAAAATACTTGAAAGCTTAAGAATTTCTAATAGCAATTATAGGACACCATCTGTTGAAGATGCCTACTAAATACAGAAATCTTTAGTATGTAAAATCTGCATCTTAGAAACCATGAAATATAATTTTACTATCAATTTTAATAACCAAATACTTTTAAACAAGCACAATGACTCTTTTATTATGTACAAATCATTGGATTCTAATTCCAAATAAACAAATTTCAAAAATAATATTGTCTGCAGTATGATTATGTGGTCATAACATACCACATCTCTCCCGGAGAGAGAGAATCAGCAACAGGAAAATATCAGTATATAGTTGGAAATTTTGCTGATTATGAAATACATAATTACCAACAATTAATCTTGTCAATTTTATTGCATTTGCATTTTTCTATCCTGCACCTCATTTTTAATAGCATGGGTAGACATCTAGTTGTATAAAATTAACCAGGAGATAAAACCAAATTATCAAAACCAGGAAAGAAGGCCCTGCAGAGATGGCATAGTGGTGGGGTGTTTACCTTGCTTGAGGCCTAACATGGAGTACCCTGTTCCATTCCCAGCATCCCATATGGTCCCCAGCCTGCCAGGAGTGATTTCTGAGTGCATAAGCCAGGAATGACTCCTGAACGCTGCTGGGTGTGACCCAAAAACCAATCAACGAACCAACCAACCAACTAATCAACCAACCAACCAATAGATCAATTAATAAAGCTTAAAAAAAAACTAGAAAAGAAGAATCAACTACAATTTTATCCATATGCATGAGAATGTTCAAGTAACAAATAAGATCAGCAATAATTATATATTTTAGGTGACTCTCCCTACATATTGATTACCTAGAATTCCAAGAAAAATTTAGGTATTTCAGCCTTAGGGCATCTGTGTATTGACAATTTACAGAAGTTTTTTTTCCCTAATTTGTTCTGCTATTCCTAAGGAGGAAAGAAAAATACAACCAGTTACCTTAGCAACTGCAAGGTTACATTTTATCTTGAAGCTGCAGAGCATTTTTGAAATAAAAAAATAGCAGCAGCAGACTTTATTGAAATTAAAAAAATAAGGGAGCTACTATTCTTCCCTTGTTAGGTGATGACTTTGAACATTAGTAATCAGGTTGAGAATAACTACTATAATAATAACTATATTTTCCTGCTGTCACACCCTCAATGACAAAATTTGGCATCAACTATTTTTATTTTTAGAGGTAATAAATAAATTATAAAATTAACTCTGAATAAATAGAAATTACCAGAGTCTTTTGAGAGTACAAATTCATCACAACTGACCTTCATTATATCTGAGAGAAGAAAATGGTGGACAATTGGAAATTTTTATAATAGGAAAATAAACATCCTGTCAAATGTCAGTGGATAGAAAGTCAATTTCCAGCTTTAATAGAAGATAGTTGTAATTCTGTCTACAGAAGAATGGAATTTTCAAAAGTACTGTTAAAAACATAGTTTAAAATTTAATTTGAAAAGCACTCTAAGGATGTGGTTTTTGCAGTTTACATACTTAAGGCTACATAATACAAGCCCTGGCCTGATTTTAGCATGTGAATTCAGCAATGTCACTTCAGTATGACTGATGTTTAAAAAAGAAAATAGGGAAAGGGACAAGAAACATGAAATATCAACTGTGAATTAGGACTTTTTTTTAATGACTGAAACCCAAATTCAAGTACCTTAATAAAAAAAGAATGTAAATTCCTGAAATATTGGTTTATTTACCTAAACTCAATGCTGGGCATCAGTGTGGCCCTGCTCTGCTTGGCTTCATTTTAAGTTCTCCACAACTTGGACTCTCTCTGTAGGCAATGAACTGGAAATTAACAGCAATCTCATTTCCCATATCTCAAAATCACATCTTTCAGTTGCCTGATGCCCATGGTCTTGAGAGCTTCCTCTGCTATATGTAACTCGATTTCTGAAACAGAATGATAGATCCAATCATACTATTCTGTCTCAACCAGATGCTATGTCCTTTAGCCTCCTAATTATTTAATTCCACAAGGTTTACTGATTGATCAGTCCTGTTGTGTGCTCTTACAGAGTTAGTTACTAAATTTCAATAATGTAGATGGCATCATTATTAGTCAGAATTAAGTCACAGTCTTAGTTCTTAAGTCTTAGTCTTAAGTCTGTGGATGAATTTGGTCCATTGCCAAAGGACAAGCAAGTTATTTACCCAATAGCCTCAAAATTACCAGAATTTGCTTCATGAAATATATTATTTAAAAATAAGTTAGTTAGTGGGGAGAAGAATACCAATTCCCTTTTCAAATGCGTTTATGGTTTATCATCTCAAGTATACCACAAGCATATTTGGTTTCAGGTGATATGATAGCCAGAGGTACAGTAAATTGAACAAGAAGTGAACTTGGCTTTTGTTAATACTTGATATTATGGAACTTTATAAAAGATGTTAAAGACTACGCCTCCCCTGATCTACACAATTACTAGATAGGTGTTGGCTTAAAACAATGCAGTATTGATTTAGAATCTATTTTCATATACCTTGTTTTAAATATGAAGAAACAAGAAGGGAAGTGTAACTCCACCCCAGAATACAGGTAACTGAGACCTGCCCATTTCTGGACAGGGTCTTGGAAACCGGAGATGACCTATAACTTTACTTGCAGACCCTGCCCATTTCCTGGGAGGGGTCTGGGAAAGGTACTTAAGAGCTCTGACCCAGAGGAGAGAATCTCTTTTGTCTTTGGCTTTTGCCGGGTTGGAGCTCTTCCAGTTTGAAGGTCAGAGGAAAGATGGCTGAGAGAAGTTAAGATGCAGGGCTAGCTGCTTAAAAGGTTATGATATAGGCCACACATGTAGTGGCTAGGATGAATAAAGCTGTTACTTCCTGAAGCCTCCATGTGAGTGAGATTTCTACCCACCGCTCTCATGAATCTCCAGATCTGACGGTTAATGAGGGTTGAGGAGCCACATGGTTCACAGCCTAAAGACAGAGGCCTCCATCCACCTTCCAAGCCAATCATAAGGCCTAATTTACAACAGGGAAGAGCTCACTCATATATAAATGGTGAAGTGATGATCAAGTAGTAGGCATCATATTGAAGTTTTCAAAAATGTCAATGAGTTGTAGACTGAGCCCTCAGCTACCCTACACTGTCTTTCCACTACATGAAAGACTTAATTTTTGAATTATAGGGCTGAATATTATCTCTGATATCAAATATGAAATATTTCCTATTGCATCAAATCAAATAAGGTACACTATCCTTTACTGAACAAAGATCTCTAGTTGAGTTGTAGCCAGAATACTGCTAAAAGTGTACTTGCCTTGAACTCAGCTGATCAAGTGTGATCCCAAGCACCCCATATGGATCCCCAAATTTTACCAGAAGTAATCATTGATCAAAGAACAGAAGAAAACCTTGAGTCCAAATTGTTTTGGCCTCCAAACAAACAAAAATAAAGCCCAACAAATCACTACTTTCTTCACTTCAATTCTGTCTTCACCTCAAAGTTAAGGGATGGGGACTATTTCTTAATTAGTTCCTCTTGAGAAGTGCACTTGACAAGATGAAAAAATGTTTTTAAAAAAATCATTGATCTAAACCCTACCAGATATGGCTCTTCACGACCTGAAGCATGCTGGGATAAAGCACACAATTGCACTGGATCATCAACTTGGCAAAGTAATAGCATGAGTGTACCTAAGTAGCTTGTGTATTGTTGGAAGTAATACACAGTGTTAAGTTGAGAAAGTGATAATATATGGCAGAAGTTATATGGACCAGTAATATAATTCAAGTAGTAGAGTACATGCTTTACATATTTTAATCCCTGGCAAAACAAAAAATAAATCACTTAAAAAAAAACAAACTCCAAAGTAATACCATATATATCCTGATGGTAATATAACAATTAACCAAAATTCAATAAGTTATTATTTATTTTGAATCAGGTAATGTTTTATAAATATTATATGATATATGTGATTCTTACAAGAAAAATATGTATTTGAGGCAGAACCTACATATAATTATTTTTTTCTTATAATCAAGGTGTTCAGTTAAACAACAAATGATTTCTAAAATTTGTGCATTTGCTGCTTTATTACTTGAAAAAAATTCAAGTAATAAAATAGCATTATTGAATTTGTACTATGTGTTAGGTTCTATTCTGGGCAGGTTTTGTTTTGTTTTGTTTTGTTTTGAGGTTCAAATCTGACAGTGCTCAGAACTTAGTCCTAGCTCAGAGATCACTTTTGGAGATGTTTTGGGGATCACTTGGGTTGCCCTGGAGTCAATCTCAGTTCTGCCATGTACAAAGCAGACTTTACTTATTGTACTATTACTCTGGGTCCTTTACTTGACAGTTTTAAATGCACTCTCACTTAATGCATAAAATTCGCCTTTTCCAGTTTTCATTGTACACAGAAGAAACATGAGTCTTTTGATATAGCAACTTATCTAAGATTTCACAGCTATGAAATGCTGGAACCAGTATTTGAACCAAGAATGTACCTCCATTTGTGCTCTCACCCAAATATTTGTGTCTACACCATGGATTTCATGCTTCTAAAATCTTTGTGGGCGGGGATAAGTTTTAAATGTATTTCGATTGGTTGTTAATCATCCATTCTCCCACAAAAGCAATAATATATACCTGCTTCAAAGCACTACTTTATAAATTAAATATATGATCACTTAACAAGAGTGCCTGAACTTAGGGAATGCTCTAAGTGCTAACTAATATGAATACTACTCTTTTGTACTACCTAGAGTGAATGCAGTAAGGTTATATAAAATATCACTCCAAGGGGACATTTCTTAAAAAGCTAGTGAACTAAAAATAAGTTCATGGTCTAAAACAATTTGTTTTTATAGCTTTTCTGCAGCACTTCTCATACTTTTAAGATTTCAATAGTCATTTCTCATTGTGAGTACACTTTTCTTGAAAACTAAAGACTTCATTTAGAAATGAAATGATAGTACCATAGATTATGAATTGTCTGTTAGAATAAAAAGAGTAGCACATCTATTTTTTTATCTTTATTTTTCAAAACTGGTTCAAGCAAAAATATATTTTAAAAAGGTTTTAAATATTTTGGTATATAGGTCAAATTTCAGCCTGACAATAAAGGAAATTTTTCTCAAGGTCATTTCATATCCTACTATTTATTTAATACAAGGGACTATTTTTAGGTAATTAATAAGATATTATAAATTTGTTTTTTAAAAACCTTTCTTGTTTTTTTTTTAGTTCATTGATTATGCTTATCTAAGTGTCCTCAAACTTACCTTACTTTAAAAATAATTTTATAAGGCCTGATAAAAATACACACATTTTGTAGTCACATTCCTGTTTTTTGAATCCGTAGTTGATTGATGGTTTACCAAGCCATTTTATACAGCACTGACATTTTAAAGATACTGGCCAGTATGAACTTTCCATCTGGCATGCCTGATTTCCTTTGTCCCACATTCTTATAGTGACTTATTCTGTCCTTGAGCTTTAAAACTACTTTGATTTAATTTAGGTCTGGGGGTTTGGGCACAGTTTATTTAAACAAGAAATGAGAATAGTGCCTCCAATGGTTCACAGTGATGGGGAAGCATATTTCTAAATCCCTAGCATTTACTTGTGTAATAACTATATCACCCAGAGCAACTAGAGAAATATTCCAGAACCTTTCATGTGCTTACATAAAACTAGCAAGGGAGGTGATCAATGCCTGTCAAAATAAAGTAAAAAAAAAAAGAAAAGGAAAAACTGAATTTATTATAAAAAGTAAACCTATATGTCTTTTTTTTTGAAAAACAGGTTTTTAATTGTTGAAAATAAAATATAATTAGTTAGCATCTGAGTAGCACACATATTTTGCAAGAATATACAATATGTATTTAAAATTTCATTCATAAAATTTAGTGCTGTGATACTGAAAAATTTTCTCAGTATATGTATCTATTATACAACAAAAATCTTGGGTCTTTTCCTTCCTTCCTTCCTTCCTTCCTTCCTTCCTTCCTCCCTTCCTTCTTTCCTTCCTCCCTCCCTCCCTCCCTCTCTCCTTCCTTCTTCCTTCTTTCCTTCCTTCCTTTTTCCTTCCTTCCTTCCTTCTTTCCTTCCTTCCTTTCTTCCTTCCTTTTTCTTGTAATTCTGCCTCAATTTTCTTTACATTTTTATAAAGTAAAGTAGAAAGTTATTTTATATAATAAATTCAAAAATATATTTTATGTTATAAATTAGTATGATCATTTTTTCACTTTGAAAACAAATTTCATAAATATTGTGACACACAATATTTATTGATACTATCATAGAAATAGAAATATAAAAGGCAGAGCTAGAGACTTACTAAATGTGTCCAGTAGTTAATTTTTCAAATTTATTATAACTTTCTAGGGAAATTAAATTTCATAGACAATTCAAGATGGATAAGATTAAACTGCCCCCAGGAAAAGCTTGCTTGTTGTCTACTTTGTGCAATAGACACATGGATTTAAATTATAAAGTTTTCATAGCAAATTAAAATTATACACAAATTTCCTGTAGACTCAGAAAAATATATCAGGACTATCTCAATGGTATGAAAGTTGTATATATGAAAATATAATAAAATTTTGAATTGTCTCTAAATATAGGGTAGCCAAAAGTAAAATTGATAGATATAAAGATTTTATTTGGGACTGGCGAGATAGCATGGAGTTAAGACGTTTGCCTTGCATGCATGAGGATGGTGGTTCAAATCCCCGCATCCCATATGATCTCCTGTACCTACCAGGGGCGATTTCTGAGCATAGAGCCAGGAGTTACCCCTGAGCGCTGCTGGGTGTGACCCAAAAAAAAAAAAACAAAAATGGTTTTATTAACCCAGTACCCACTCTAGGGACTTTTTAAAATTTTCCGCTCCATTAAATGGAAGAGTCTGCAGAATACCTGTAATTCTAAGTGGGCATCTTGCACATTTTGGGTGAATGAAACAAAAATATTCATTGATTGATGACAATTATGAAATGCCCATTTTTTTATAAAAAGAAAATATATTCTTAAAACATGATAACAACTTTTTGACTATAGAAGTCAAGAGGAGTTACCAAAGAGAGCAATCTCCTGGTATCATGGTATCTGATACTTAGCTCCACTTTTTTTTTTTTTGAGGTCATCATAGGTCACAGTGTAAAGTTTATGCTTATGTAAAATAAGGTGCTTTGTTCAGTTAGATCTGTGGAGATATTCTGGTGTTTCTAATTATTGATGAATTTTCATAATATTGCTATAGATATAAGTATGAGGTATTCTCTTCCCACATCTTCTAACATTCTTTGTAACCTACTAAGAATCATGTGTACTTGTAACACATTTACATTTTTTTCACATTTACATTTTTATAACCCTAGGGATTTCCAATCCCTATGTACCATACAAATAAAATTATTTTTGATTCCTGTCTGTGTACTATACAGTTCTTTAAATAAAATGATCTAATTGTCCTTTCTTAACACAGACATTTATGTAGTCAAATTTCAAATTAAAATATTTACTTGGAATATTCAATATTCAGTATCTAACTGACTTTATTTGTACAACCTTCTACTACAAATTTTTTCAGATATTTCTGGTATACAATAATTTTTAATGACAAAATACATTTATATTTATATGTCACAAATATGTATTTGGAAAATAATGCTTAACTTAGTACAACTTTTAGTATATTTCTAATCATAAATATATTTTTCTAGTTGAATATTAATGTGAATGAATTGTATTAATCACTCTTAAAGACAAATTTAGAGCATTGTATAAAAACTTCCCAAAGTGTAACATGTAGTTAAAGTCAATATATCCTAGATATATATCACAATATTAATGACAATATTTATTAATAATTGTATAGCTCTTTTATTTGTCAGGAACTCTTTTAAGATCTTTTATGTATACCTCATAAAATAATTTTAATATAATAAGGTAGATACAATTAAGGTTCTCTAATTTTAATTGAGAAAACCTATACCTATTAAATAACAATCATAAATAGGAGATATAATTAAAATATATCAATAAGGCCAATATCTATCTATCTATCTTCATCATCATCATCATCATCTATTTATCACCTGTAAGTATAATCTCCCAGTTGCTGATAGTACAATGGTATGGTGCTTGCACTGTACACAGTTTACCCAAGTTTAACACAGGTTCCTCATATGTTCCCCTAAATGCAAACCAAGAGTTAGAACTGATCACTGTAGGGTATAGTCAGAAAAACCAAAACCAATTAACCAAATATATATATGCACATATATATTCTCCCATACATACTATAGATAACAATGCATAACATTGGTCTTTGAAAATGCTATTACTATGCTTTTCCAATAGTTTTTTTAAATAACTTTGTTCTACATTTTTAACATTAATCATATATGTCCTTTAAGATATAACAAAAGCTATTCACTCCCTTAAAGTTCAAAGTATAATTTTAGATATGGTTTTGGATTTTATCTATGTGCATACATCTGTAGTTGATGTATTAAGAAATATAGTTTAAAGTGAAAATGCATATATTAAATGTTGATAGCATAATCTTTAATATAAAATTACAGGACCATTTTGGATATTAATTCATACCCTCAGAAATCATAAAATGATCATGAATGAACTCATAGGCCTCCAGAAAAACAGAACAGCAGGCAAAGAGCTTGATCCAGGTTCAAACCTTAACACCTCCATATGATCTTTTGAGCCTGCCAGAAGAGATCTCTGAGAATATAGCCATGAGCTAGTCATGTAAATTGAATTTTTATGACAAAATAAAAGGTGCAATTGTAATGTTAAACATCATTGCTATCAAAATATTAATTATTGTGGTAGCTAAAATTCGATAATGCTAATAAAAGTTATATATACTAGAATTACAACACTTTCATTTCATTTCACTGCATTTTGCTAGATAGGCACACTTAATTGTACTTAGGAATTACTTCTGGCAGGGCTCAGAGGACCTTAAGAGAAACATTGTTTTCATTATTGGAGACAAGGTTCCAGGGAAGGATTCAGGTAATATCTTAAGGACATTCATGATCACTTGCTCACCTGCAGCATAAAACCACTGCTTGGCCTTTCATGCAGATAGTAAAACTGAACCACTCTTTATTCACATTTTTTTCCAGAAATATAGTGAAAATAATCATATACCAACATAGAACTGCCAGTTCTCAGATTCACTCGCTTCTCCATTTGCAATAAACCAAAAAGAAACTTATTTCTCAGCTTTATTCGCTTTAGCAATACTAAGGGTGTCCTTTTAGCCATTGAGAAACATGGCTATTGATATTAATTAAAAAGAAGAAACAAGAAAAAAGAGAATCATAATATCAGAAAGATAAAATAAAGGATAATGAATTTCTAAGGAGTTACTCATGACAATGTAGAGAAATTCAATTATGTCTTAGTAAGTACTAATTTTGTTTCTATAAGACAGCATGGATTATGAAATAAAATATTGTATATCTTCTGGCTGTAAATTGTAGTCACCTTTTATTTATTTATTTATTTTTGTTTTGGGGGCACCCGACAACGTTGGCTCAGGGGTTACTCCTGGCTCTATGTTCAGAAATCTCTCCTGGCAGGCTCAGGGGACCATATGGGATGCCGGGATTGGAGCCACTGTCCTTCTGCATGCAAGGCAAACGCTTTACCTCCATACTATCTCTCCGGTCCCTGTAGTCACATTTTTAGTTTTCTCTTTGTATTCACTTAAAGCAAAGAAGCAAAGATTCATAGAGAAATAAAACTACAGTGCCCGGAGAGATAGCTCAGCGGCGTTTGCCTTGCAAGCAGCCGATTCAGGACCTAAGGTGGTTGGTTCGAATCCCGGTGTCCCATATGGTCCCACTGTGCCTGCCAGGAGCTATTTCTGAGCATATAGCCAGGAGTAACCCCTGAGCACATCCGGGTGTGGCCCAAAAACCAAAAAAAAAAAAAAAAAAAGAGAGAGAGAGAAATAAAACTACACACAGAGTAGACAATGGTGACCAGTAGAAGAGGAAGCAGGAAACTTAAGGTAGGAGAGAACTAGCTCCCACATCCTTTTATTTGCCTTTATTTAAAAACCTTGAAGAAGGAGCCAGAGAGATAGCATGAAGGTAGAGCTTTTGCCTTTCATGCAGAGGGACAGTGATTCGAATCCCAGCAGCCCATATGGTCTCCCGAGCCTGCCAGGAGCAATTTCTGAGCATAGAACCAAGATTGATCCCTGAGCACTGCTGGGTGTGAATGGTTCAATTGTAAGAGAAGAAAAAAA
>PVKC010024667.1:0-16832 GCA_004027635.1 Crocidura indochinensis | reverse complement strand
CCGGTTCCCCATATGGTCCCCCGTGCCTGCCAGGAGCGACTTCTGAGCAAATAGCCAGGAGTAACCCCTGAGCGTCACCGGGTGTGGCCCAAAAACCAAAAAAAAAAATTAGTAAAATTAATTAAAATTACTTGAAAGACTCCTTTTTGGATTTTTTTCTGGTGGTAGTGAGGAATTTGACCTACACCTGTGATATTCAGGACTCTTTTTCGGGGGGGGGGGCACACCCGTTTGATGCTCGGGGTTACTCCTGGCTAAGGGCTCAGAAATTGCCCCTGGCTTGGGGGGGACCATATGGGACGCTGGGGGATTGAACAGCACTCCTTCCTTGGCTAGCTCTTGCAAGGCAGACACCTTACCTCTAGCACCACCTCAATGGCCCCCAGAACTAACTCTTGACTCAGGGATCACTCCTGATGGTGCTCATGGGACCAACCAAATGAAGTGCTGGGGATTGGACTGGGGTGGGCAATGAGCAAGGCAAGTAAGTGACTGAACCTGTCCTGTCCTCTCAGGCATAGAGTTGTTGATTTTGAAGATATGTGTATATATATGTATATATACATATATATACACATATCTTCAAAATCAATATATATATATTTCATATATGCCTTTTATTTTACTTTTTTTTTTTTTTTGGTTTTTGGGCCACACCTGGTAATGCTCTGGGGTTTCTCCTGGCTATGCGCTCAGAAATCGCTGGCTCAGGGGACCATATGGGATACTGGGGGCTCGAACTGCGATCCTTCCTAGGTCAGTGCATGCAAGGCAAGCTCCCTACCACTTGCACCACCACTCTGGCCTCTCTATATGCCTTTTGGCATGTTAATATTCTTTTAAACAGTATACTTCTGATGGAATTCTTTCTGCCCTTGGGATAAATCTAGCCTCTCTATTAGGTGCCCAGCTGACAGCATTTTCTCTTATCTAAAGGATGTATCTGGGTAACTTTGGATGACTTTTCTTAGAGAAAAAAGAAGAGAGCAACATGGAGACTAAATAAAATTTAACTAAAATATATTAAACTAAAATAAAACTAGACCTTCAGTCAAGAAACTTTAATTTAGCATTATATGGCACCGTATAGTTTAAGCAAATAAGTTGTACAAAAAAAAATTTTTTTTGGTCTTTTTGGGTCACACCCAGCAGTGCTCAGGGGTTACTCCTGGCTCCATGCTCAGAAATTGCTCCTGGCAGGCACGGGGGACCATATGGGGCACCGGGATTAGAACCGATGACCTTTTGCATGAAAGGCAAATGCCTTACCTCCATGCTATCTCCCGGGCCCCACAAAATTCTTATTAAGTGGGAGAATTATTAAAAGTTATGTGGTGTGTAATAGCAATATTGAAAAATACCTAATATATTTTAAAACATTTGCTTTTAGATACTGATTTACTTAAAGATCTCTCCCAAGGAGGAATATCAGAAGACAAACTTCGTGTTCTCTGCGAACAACAGTATGAGCAGCTAACACATGCCATGAAATGTAAGTTTGCCATCACTACAATTTCAAAACATGCTAATCTCAGTTACTTTAATGCTTCACCTATTCTAAGCAGGTAAAAAGGGGTATGAGACATCAAGGATTTCCCGAACATAGTCTTAGAGCCTTCAAATACCATATTTGCTGGCGTATAAGACGACTGGGTGTATAAGACGACCCCCCAATTTTGCAGTTAAGACATAGGAATATTAGAAACAGTGTCCTTCTATAATTGATGTGGAGATTTAGATGTGTCTGGTAGATTTACTAAGCTCTTATTAATTCTCTGCCTGTTTATTAAAGGACTACTCTGTATCAGGCATTAAGTTCGATGTGAGGGATATGGAGCAAGTAGTCTTGACTTACAAAGGCTCTGATGAGGGGAAAATGAGGCAAAGTTCAAAACACAGATCTCTGCCCTTTCAGTTGCTACAACTAATGGATGTTAGTTTAGGCACGATCAAATGTATGTGATCATTGTTCTCAACGATTTGAAAGATTAGGAGGTTAAATTTTGGGTATGCTTTTTCTGTGTCAAATTAGTCTTGTCTCCTAAAATTAATTATCTTGATCTCTTGCTTTTTCTCTAGCATTTATCATCTAGATATTTCCTGTTTCTGTCATAGCACATCAGTAAAACAGATAAAGAAGTTCACTAGGGTGAGGGACTTTTACTTTTGTGTGTCTAGGTGTGGAGTCCGTGCTCTCTGTGAATGACTGAGCTATGGGTGGTGGCCCCACATCATTTTATAAGGGAAAAATTAGAATGCTTAAGGAGTTCCCCAATTCCACTGAGCAGTCAGCAATAGAATTTCAGTCCACCTCAGGCTGTCACTTTCAGCCCATTAGAAGAGACATGGGGACTAGTGAGCTCATGGTATCTGCAGTAATTGATTTGTGTTTGCGATTATTTGTTTATATTGGTTGAATTTTGCTTTTGTTCTATTTTTTGGACCACATTCAGCAGTGCAGAGGGTTACTCCTGGTTCTGCACTTAGAAATTACACCTGGTGGTACTCAGGGGACTATATGGGATGACAGGAATCCAACCTGGTAGCCTGAGTGCAAGGGAAATGCCCTACCTGCTCTGCCCTTGGTTGAATTTTCCTTGTTCATTCCATCCTTTTAGAACAGATTTTCTGATTGGCCATTCACCCACCTTACAGATGTGTGCTTTACCAGGAAGTCAGACAGGTGTTTGTGGCTGGCCCACTCCTCGAAATTGCAAATTATTGACTAATCAAATAATCATTTGGAAACTTAACAAATTTGTTTAGGAATGTTAATGGAGGCATTAGAGTAATTGCCTCTTCTTTTAAATACAGTTGCTAAAGCACAAGCAATTATCTACTGCACATGCTCAGTTTATCCAGAAGAAAATGAAGCTGTGGTTAAGAAAGCTCTGGAACTGCAAGATATTGGGATTAAAGGCCAGCCTTACAGGTAAGGAACAGAAGGGTTCCTCACAGTCATGCAAATACTGAACATGAGAAAATCCTAGTACTGTAAGGTAAATGAATAAAGACATTCCTCTTCCTTGCTGTGAGGTTTTTTAGTATCACCAGATAGCCTACCATCTTGAGACTTAAAGAGAAACCTTATGGTGACCAAGGGAGTCTTCCTGCCTAATGTTATTGTGAGTAAGGTGGGAGACATTTGGCTTTGACTCGATTCCTTTCTGAAAAAGCTGGATTCAAGTTTTATAGAGCTCAAGTTATAGAAGCAGATATTACCAAGTAGAAGAAAAATCAAGTATATAAAATATACAAAATTATGTTAGAAAGTAGAAAGGCCAGAATGTCGCTCAATGGTTGAGTTCTTGCCAGTACCTCATGAACACCAAGCTGGGAGTTACTCCAGAGTACTATCAACAAAAGAATAGAAAAGTTGGATACTTATTATCTGAAATGCACAGTTCTTGTATGTGGCCTACCGTGATTCAATTACCTGTATCATTTTTTTTTGTTTGTTTTTTTCCGCCACACCCGGTGACACTCAGGGGTTACTCCTGGCTATTCGCTCAGAAGTCGCTCCTGGCAGGCACGGGGGACCATATAGGGAACCGGGGGATCGAACCAAGGTCCGTCCTAGATTAGCGCAGGCACCTTACCTCCAGCGCACCGCCCGGCCCCCAAATTACCTGTATCATGTATAGTTCCCCCCCCCACTCCAGTATTGTCAGGAGTGACCCTTGAGCACAGAGTCAGGGTTAAGGCCCTGCAGCAAGTCAGACCCTGAAGAGGTTCACTGATGGAGGGATGGAGAATGAGGTCTTTCCCCTCCAGCTTGGAGAACGTGTCTGCCACCCTGCTCAACCAGTGGTTCTGAGGTGAAAGCGGCGGGAAGAAAGCCAAAAGGCAGCCAGGCTTCCGAAGAAAATAGCTCTTTATTCCTTGAAGAGGCCAAAGCCCCAAAAGGCCTAGGAATAGGCCAGGAAGAAAAAAAGCTTCCCGCCTTCCACAGATGCTTGCTTTTTATGCCCCAGAATCAGGTACCACCCTAGGTTGGGGGCAGAATGCCAGGTCACACCCTAGGGTAGGGCACAATCACAGATCAGGGTAGGGTCAGTAACATAATAATGTTTATATACACAACAGCCCCTAAGTACTACCCAGGGTGGTTAAACAACAAATAAAAATGATTGTGAATAATGAAATTCACAATCATCTTTTATGGGGGAGTTGGGGGTTGGTGGTGCTAAGGGGTTATTCCTGGTTTTGTGCTCAGGAATCACTCCTGGCAGGCTTGGGGGACCATATGGGATTTTGGGGATTGAAACTGGGTTGGATGTTGCAAGGCAAACCCATTATACTGTTGCTCTGGCCTGTCCCATGGGCTGTATTTTTATGTTATAATTGTGCAAAAAGTAGCCAAAAGAAGAAAGTGGTTCCTTTTTTGTTTTGACAACATGTGGAAATAAAGGTTATTTGGATGACTTCCATACATGATTACTTGATTCAGTGGAAGCCTTTTGTTACCATTAATGACTAGAAGCTTTTAAAATGTGTTAAAGTATACATGCATGGCATAGTTCAGAGACAGAGCATGCAAGAAGTCAAATACCTTAAGTGTTTATATGAAGTCTTAGTTGTCTGAATTTATAACAAATTTATTCTACTTTGGTCTTTTATACTTATTTAGAATTTTTGTTTATACTGTTGGTAAAATGTTGCATTTCCTTCTTCCTTTATTGGCAGAAGAGCTGTTCTATTAACCATTTTTTCCACCTCTTGCAGGCTTAGTCCTCCTGTCCTTCCACTATGCTCCTTAAAGGAAATAACAATGTCTACTGATAAATTCTTCAGAATGGAACCATCTGAAATGACCAATGGTTGTTTTCTTTCTGTTCTAACAAGGGAGGTAAGAAAAAGTTTTGAAGTTAAAAAACAAAAGAGCTTTATGAAAGAAACTAGGAACTTTGTAAACAATAGTATGCTTGTATCATAACTAAATAAGCAGGAAAAATAATATCTTTGTTGCAAAATACCTTTATTAATTTTGGGGGAGGCACATCCAGCCATATTCTTAGATCTGTGCTCAGGGATTACTTCTGGTGGTGCTCAGGGGACCATATGGGGTTCTGGGAAATCACACTTGGTTCAATCATGTGTAAGGGAAGCACCCTACATGCTGTGCTATCTCTTCATCTCCAAAGACTTATACTATATTGAAACTAAAAATCAGTTAAGAGAATTATGTTTGCAGAGTTATCAGATATCTAGAAAGCAAAGTACAAGTATCAAAGAAGAGTTTTTGCAATGATAAAGACATAACAAAATAAATTAGAAATTACATTTACTTAATGAAAATAAAAACAACTGTGGTAGGCTAAAGTATGGCTTACACATGTAAAAGAAACCCATATCCCAATCCTGGGAATCTCTAAGTGTTTTTCATTTGAAAAAAAAGGGGGGGGGGGATCTTGTAGATACACTTGATTAAAGATCTTTAGGTTTGGATATTCTCTCATTTACCCAGCTGTGTCCTTGTATTAGCAAATTATCACAAGCTGGATGTTTTATGCAACAGAATTATCTTGGTCTGAACATTGAATTCCAATAATCAAGGTGTTAGATGTAGGATCAATAAAGGAAAACCAACTGTATTTCTTTATATTAATAATGAACAAACTGGAAAGGAAATTAAGAAAATAATTTGTTTACTAATGGCCCATTTATAACATTTTCTTTTACCCAGTACACTATGTTATTGAGAAACCAGTTATAAAGCACACTAACAAACAAAAAGCATATTTTGAAGTGACAGGTGATTAGAGGCACAATCAAATATGGCCAGGTATGTTGTAGATATCACACTGATAATTAAAATAATAAGATTAAAGTGCCATTGGCACTAATGGAAAAAGTACAAAGCATGCAAGAACGTTTAAGTAGTATAGGAAAATAGATGGATATTTTATGTATAAAACATAATAACTAGGGGCTGGCAAGATGGCCCTAGAGGTAAGGTGTCTGCCTTGCAAGTGCTAGCCAACGAAGGACCGCGGTTCAATTCCCCGGCTTCCCATGTGGTCCCCCAAGCCAGGGGCAATTTCTGAGCGCTTAGCCAGGAGTAACCCCAGAGCATCAAACGACTGTGGCCCAAAAAATAAAAAACAAAAAAACAAACAAACATAATAACTAGAGATAAAAAGATACTGCAACAAAAATAAAGAATATATTAATATAATGGGAATTTTTAAGAAAAAATTAGTACAGTGGGTAAGGCATTAGTCTTCCAAGCGTCCATCCTGGCATCTAATCTGGTCTCTAGAACACTGCCAGAGCTAATCCCTAGGCACAGAACCCAGAGTGTAGCTCGGAATAATTCCAAAAACAAACAAACAAGAATTTCTGTATTTAAGAATATCTCCATACAAATGTTTAAAAAATAAAAAGTTGAAAAAAATATTTAAGAAAAACCCAGAGACTATCCCAAAACTATGAGAACAACTACAAGAGGTGAATTATATGTATAATAAGGATGCCAGAAGAGGAGAGGAACAGAGAAAAATAAATGATTGAGAATTTCTCCCAAATTAATGTCAGGCATCAAACAATAGATCCATGAATCTTAGGGAATTCTGAAAAGAATGAATGATCAACGAACAAAATCCCTTACATAGAGTCATATAATTTCAAGCTACATAAAAGCAAAGATAAAGGAAATAGCTCGAAAATAGTGGGGTAAACAGTTTGTTCATAAAGGAGCAAAGAAAGGGGTTATATCTAACTTCAGAAACACAGCATGGTGAGCAGAATGTGAAATATTTAAAGCATAGAGGAAATAAAGACCACCTCTAAAATAAAATCTATATTAACTTTCAAAAATAAAGGAAAAATACTTTCTCAGACAGAAAAAAATTGAGGATGGTTTGTCAATTATCTGAAATATTTAATATCTGAATATCTAAAATAGTTAATATCTGAAATATTGAAATAAGTCTCAAAGTTCAATAAGTCTCAAACTTCCCTGGATATTATAAAGAGGTTTCAGTGCTTGCCTTGTGTTCAGGCAACTTAGATTTGGTTCCCAGAACCATATATGGTCCCCTGAGCACTTTTGCATGAATGTGCATATTGCGTGTTTAATTATGCATTGTGAGCCCTGTGTTGTCACGTTGTGTATTTGTGTTATATTTTGTAGTTGCGTTGTATGTTGTGTAGTTTTTGTTGTATAGATGTGCTGTATAGTTGTATAGCTGTGTACTCTTGTACATTGTACATTTGTGTGTTGTATTGGTCTGTATTGTGTACTGTTGCATAGTTGTGTGTTGCATAGTGTGTTTTGTACAGTTGTAGTGTTATACATTATGTAATTGAGTGTGGTATAGTTGTGAGTTGCTTGGCCATGCCAAACACTGCTGTAAAATAGTAGCTAAGGCAAATTCCATTTGAACAGGACTTACTCCTACCTCAGGATCACTCCTGGTAGGGCTCAGGGGGAAACATGGGATGGTGGGTCTCAAACCCAGGTTGGTCATAGGCTAGGCAAATGCCCTACCTACTGTACTGTCTCTCCAGTCATTTAACTTTTTGTTTCTTCTGAGTCTTCCTATGTGCCTGCTCTTTACTCCTTTTTTGAATCACTTTGTTAAATTGTACTCTATCTTCATCCACATATATGCTTCAGTTTCCTTTTGTTTCCATTGGGGCCCAAATGAGGAAGTCCTAAGTTTGGAAAACATTTGCTGAGGCTTATAGGCTATAGACTATATTGGAGACTAAAGTCCCAAACCATATTTTTAGTATTATAATCTTTGGCGTTCACTGCAGCCTTGATAAGTTCTTATAGTAGACAGTTGTGGCCATCTGCTCCTACATTCAGTTACTACTGCTTTAATTGTAGCGGGATCCATCAGAGACGGTGTCCGTGAAAGACGTTTTGGCCCGCGCTGCAGCAAAGGGTCTTCTGGAAGGGATCGAGTTGGGTAAATCTTCAAAACGGGAGAAGAAGAAGAAAAAAGGCAAAGTGATATCGCCTAAAGCCCCCAATGTTGATATTAACATCCAAACCAAAATTGCTGAGTTCCTGCACCGAGAAAGCGTTCCAAGTGTAAGCCACCCAGACAGAATGACAGCCAAGGCTTTCCCACAGAAGCCTACCAGCCAGGCCAGCCCATCCTCACAGGCCCGGAAACACAAGCCTGCTTCTGTGCCAGTAGTTATCAAGAGCCTGCCTCCTCGGCAGCAACCCTTCATATCTCGATCCCGGCCCTCGGGCAGGGTGATGCCACTGAAGCGGGTGGAGATTGTTTTGCCTCCAGTAATGTTGCCCTTTTCGAGTTACCCTGGTATCAAACCTCATTTCTCAGGTCAGAGGTTTTTCTATCACTGGGGTGGTTCCAAGATTGGTTCCAAGAATCCTTTACCTGGCTACCTTTCCACAGCACCCGCAGCCAAAAAGGGGGAAAAACCAAAGGAAAACGTACACTCTTCTCAGCCCCAGAGGCCTCAGCCATGGCTTTGACTGTCTTGTGTCCGTAACACAAGACAAGTTATTTTCAGAACCTGGTGTCTCTGAAGACTAGACAATCCTATACAAGGTACTCATCCCTCTAGTTCCTTGGTATCTTGTAAATGTGGTGTTATCACCTTCAAGAGAAGTAGGACAAGTGAGAATCAATAATGTAGGTGATTAAGGATGGCAGACTTCAGGGATTTTTTTCCCCCAGCAGTTCAAGGCTGATCTATTCTAAAAGGAACAGCTGTAGATTTACCAGCTGTGATAACTTGCCTCACTCTTGTTGATTTCAGTCTGGACTTAGGATACTTGTGTTATATAAAACAGCTGTAGCCATTTTTTTTTTTTCTGATGGGATCCTGTGTCTGCCTTTGAACAGACTTGGTTACAAACTGTTGGTGAGACAGTTTATTAGGAAGCATGGATGGGTGAGAATGCTACTTGCACCAACTTTGGATTACTCTCCAGTATCTACTATATTCATTACCTTTAACATTTTCAACCATAACCAAGGTTGACTTGTGTTAAAAAATATTTGTTAAATGGGGTTGATAGATTTGGGGATGTGACTGAGGTTGAGTATGAGGAGGGAAACTAGAAAAGTTCCAGAGTTTCTTGGTATGGCCAAGACAGTCCCATGGCCAATGAAGACTTTCTCCATAGAAGAGCTTCAGGAACCTGAGTAGATTGTATGGAATCAGCTCTCTGTTCTGGCCATGCCAAATGCTGTTGCTAAAAGTGACTGTAAGTAAATTTCCATCTGAACAGTAGTTAATTTGAGGAGGAAGCAAAAAAGCTGTTGGACAATAAGTGACACCGGTTGTTGGAGATATCTATAAAAATGCTTCTTTTTCAAAGATCAGGGGAAATAATGAAAAAATAAGTTATTTAAAATGGCACACAGTAATCAAACTTTGGAAAATTATTTGTGGTACATAATTAAAATATACCTGTAGCACAATGTTAACAATATTAAGAGTCAATTCATCAAGTTTTAATTACTTATTGATCATGGCAACATAAATTTCATTAAATCAGTTACAACTATAAATCCTATTGTTCATAGACACATTATAAAGTTCAAATTTAAAGTTCTGTTTTTAGAATCCAGTGCACTAAGAGTATTCTATAAATTTCTATAAATTGAATATAAAATATTCAATTCAGGTATATGATTATAACAGTATATTTAGGTCATTCTCAGCTGATAGTTTATTCTAAGATAAAATTGGTAAATCTGATTTTAGTAGTAATACATTTTTATTTTGGCTGAAGATTAAATTTATCCTTAAGATGTTCAGTGAAGAAAGTATGACAGATTTTGACATTTGAGCCAGCCTTTTATTAACTCCCAAAGAATTTTCTGTTTTGTGGTGTGGCCCTGCCCTACTTCTATACCCTGTCCCCCCAGTTTTGAGGGTCCTCTCCTTTCTCCCAATTTGACTTATGAATCCATTATTTTAGAAGTGCAGCTGAATTTGACTTGGTTAAATGAAGTGCTGGTATTGTCTTCTTTTTGGGGGGTAGGGAAGTGTTTGGAGGCCATACTAGACAGTGCTCAGGGGTTTCTCCTGACTTTGCGCTCAAGGATCATTCCTGACCATGCTTGGGAGACTGCATGTAGTACTAGGGATCAAATTGGGACCACTCATGTGTCAGGCTAGTCTTATCAACTCTGTACTGTTTCTCCAACACCAAAACACTGATATTTTATTACAAGATTCCTGTCCTCTCCCTTCTGCCTCAGGTTGAAAGGTTTCCTTTTTCTGAAAGTGTGAGATGATTGTTTTGGTGATGTTACAGAAGAAGGCTGCCCTGTTATAATTCTGACTTAGGGGTGCATTTCTGATCTCTACAGGCAGAAGTGTTACATATTACAACCATAGCCGCTGGCTTTGTCTCATATACAATTTGTCACAAAATTATTTTTCTCCTTGGAAGTAGATGGACCTTCCCAGTTAAAACCAAAACATGGAGCCGAAGAGATAGCACAGTGGTAGGGCATTTGCCTTTCACGAGGCCAACCCAGGACGGACCTGCGTTGGATTCCAGCATCTCATATAGTCCCCCTGACTGCTAGGAGCGATTTCTGATCTCAGAGCCAGGAGTATACCCTGAGCGCTGCCAGGTGTGGCCTAAAAACAAACAAACAAACAAAAAACCTAAATTGCTATCTCCTTTGAGAATTTTCTAAAAAGGATGTGATCAACTTGATCTTTACTAAAACAACATCATAGAATTAAAAAAAAAAGGGAAAAAGGCTTTAGTTTAAAGCAATATGCAAGAATTCCTGTAAAAACATTTGATGATGCTAATTTTTCCCAAAAAGTACTGTAAATCTAGAATGACTGGTATTAATATATTCAGATTCAAAATCTTAAGTGATTTTCCAAAATGTAGTCTTGGTTCTTGAGAATAAAAGGAAATGCAAGAGGAGTAAAAAAATGGCATGGCATATACATTAAATTCCATTTTTTTCTATTTGTCTAACAGTTAAACTAGACCATAACCAACTGATTCGTATTTTATACCCGTCAACTCTTCTGCAATCTTTCTTTAAATTACTTTTGGGCCATACCTGCAATATTATGTGTAGGTATTATTGATGGTAGGACTCTGGGGACCATATGGGGTGCTGGGGACCGAACCCAGGTCGCTTTTGCACAAGTGTTCTACCCTGTGCACTTTCTCTTCATCAATCCATCATCAATCTTGATGCCAGGTTCTGAAGGAAATGAAGGATTACCTTCATACTAGAAAGATGACTGAAATACAAGACGTGAGCTGATGACTAAATTTCTTGTTCAGTATGCTAGCTGGCCTCCCTGAACTTAAATCTCTCAGACTTTTATTTAGCACTAGGCTAGACATATGCAAATAACCTATCAAGTCTTACCTTAGAAAAGTGAGTTTTTGGGGGCTGGGCGGTGGTGCTGGAGGTAAAGTGCCTGCCTTGCCTGTGCTTGCCTAGGACAGACCGCGGTTCGATCCCCCGGTTCCCATATGGTCCCCCAAGCCAGGAGCAACCTCTGAGCGCATAGCCAGGAGTAACCCCTGAGCGTCACTGGGTGTGGCCCAAAAACCAAAAAAAAAAAAAAAAGTGAGTTTTCCAAAATGTTTTAAGAAAACATTGGCAACGACTGGCACAGAGACATGTATTCTCATTCCTGGAAATAGGATTAAAGCATCAGATAAGGAGCCAAACATTTGCCGCAGCTAACTTTATTCTCACAACAGATTACACTTAAATGAATAAAAGAGGTCGACAGCACAAGGGGCAAAAAGAAAAACCATTTTTTTGGGGGGTTGGTGGGTAAATTCGCTGTTCTGGATGGCAGGGAGTGCTTCCACTGACACAGGGTGAGTGGGACCCTCAGCTGAAATAAATCATTCCTGCCTGGACCACGTGTGTGAACCAAGTTACTAGGCTAAATAAACCTGGCAGGTGAGGGAGCTATTGGTGTCACTGGTAAAATGGTCCTCTTACAGGTGAGGCAACTTTTTTCTTGTTCATGAAATTTTGGACTTGTTCTGTAATGTATATGAAAGAAGTGTGTCTATCAAACAAAAGAAAGATTTAGAGCTTATTTTCTGTAAGACGACCCAGGACACATCCATCTATAATTGACAATTATAAAACCATAAGTGGGGCTTTTGCTTATTTTTTTTTTAAATAGCAGTGCCAACAGTCTATCACCAAGAACCTATTTTAATGGAAACGGGTCCAATGTCACTTCAAGTGGGACGAACATAAAACAAAAACCAGTGGTCCTCACTAGATCTCGGCGAGCTCGCCAGGTGGAGCCAGAGAGCATGCATTGTGCTGTTCTTTTGGACAAGATCACGTACTATGAAGGCTCTAAAACCAAAGATGTAAAGCATCAAACACTGAGTGATTCACATCTGCAAAGGCAAGTTCTTAGCCATGGGCATGTTGGCTATTCCCCTTGATGCTGCCAAGGAGCACACACATAAGGTGACAAGTCTGTGTTTATCTAGCTGCTTTTAAAAAATAAAAAGAACTTTTAAGCATTTTGCCATTTCTTCTACATAGTTCAATAAAAAATGTGACTACAAATCATTACAAAACCACTTTGTAGTCAATGTATATATAGATCACTGAGATTACTTAGACCTGGACACATTGTGAGATAATATCCAGCAAAGATAATACATTAACACAAGAATGCAGTATATTTCAGTAAAAATAGAATAAATAAAATAAAAATATCTTAAGCTGTATTTAACAGGTTAGTTAAAAAATGATAAGACATACAAGGCATTGTGAACATGGCTGCCTGTTTACCAATCACAGATATAAAGAATGCATAGATAAATCAAGCGCCACGACAATATCAGGTAAAACATTGGCATCCTGTTACAGAGACACACATACTTTCATACATACTTTTTGGCCATGGCAGAAAGTGTCTGAACATACTGTTTAACAGAATTACTTTCACAGAATTAATTTTATTTAGTATGCAAAGCTGTTTTCCAAATAAAATATCTGCAGTTTGGTGGATTGTCTTCTATTTCTGAAGGTTTTGTTATTATTTCAGGGAAAACATTCCTAGTGGGCTCGGGGACCATGTGGGGTTTTGAAGGTTGAACCCACCTCACCCATGTTAAGGAAAGTGTCTTACTTGCTGTACTGTAGAGCTAGTACTGATAGTACAGTTGGTAAGGTTCCTGCCTTGCATTTAGGCAAGCTGGATTCCAGGTACCTCCTATGGTCCCCTAAGCCCAGCCAGGAGTGATTAAGCACAGATCCAGGAGTAAGACCTGAGCCGCCAGGAATGGTCCATAAACAATTTCATAGGATTTAGAGTTGTCAATAAAATGTGTTTAAATGTGTTATGAAATCTGAATACAGCATCTTTTAGTGAAGCAGAAAATCAGGAAGGGAACATACATGGCTAACTTCTGTGCTTACATCCTGTAATTGCATATATAAGTCAGTTTGCTACTTAATGCGAGCTCAGTATTCTTGATCTGGAAAACAAATGAACAAAGGCCTTGAAGAAGGAACAGGGGTAGCGATTTCCACTCTGGAGTGGATGACTTTTTCAGAATTTTGAAGTTTATTACATTAGAAATGTGTCACCACGAGACCAAGACTACAATGACTTGAAGGGCTTTCAACAGGCACAGGAAGGATTTTCTTAATGCTAGAATTCTTTCCAATGACATCCAGAACTTCAAGCAGGACAGAGGCTGGGCAGAAGTACACCTTACTCTTCAAGTGGCATCTTTTGGTTTCATAACATGGGATGTCAGTAAATGATTCCAGAACTCTGAGCTGGAGCAAAGGGAGGGGGCCTACTTGACCCCCTTATGTACCTGTTGTCTGGTGGCTAAATACCTGGAGTTAAGAATCTCTATAGGGAATGTGATGGCCTACAGGAAAGTTCCTCTTTAACATTCAGGTTGTAGGAAAAGTTTTCCAGACTGCAGAAAGGAAACGGGCTTACTAAATCATCGTGTAAGGAATTTGGACAGGTTTCCTTATGAAACTGGGAACATCTAAGATTTCCTGTAACTAGCCAAGTCCCATGCACTCAGGAAAGATGCTTCCTACCAGATAGGATGCATTCCTACCAGCATGCAAAGTACTGTAAGCAGGGAAGACAGGTTTCTCTTTAGTGAGCTCTCAGGCTTGGTCCTAGCCGCTAGGAGATGGGGCATGGTAATTCCCTTTCTCAGATACGCTGAGTACCTTCTTGCTCAGGTTCAAATTGTGCTATGAGTGAGGAAACCTCACACACAGCAATGGGAAAAACATTTAGCATTTAGTTTCTATACCTGGCTGCTGCAAAAAGTTCATTCTGACATGAAAAAAGCCAATGACACAGTAAATGAGATCATGTTCTCCTTGGCCACTTCTTTATAAAGCAGCATTGTCAATCAGAATCTAAATTTGTCTATCCTTACAGCTACATTTCTTATCTGGATAGAGGAATGTGAGGAAATAGGTCTTGGGTGAAGTGGTGAAATAGTCTGTGATTCCTATGTATATATTTCACTCTGAATAAGAAAGTTTTAAATCTTAAAAATAAATGGAAAAAATATAAATCGAAAAATATATCTAGTTTAGGGGCCACAGGGATAGTACAGTGGGTAAGGCGCTTGCCTTGCATGTGGCCAACCCAGGTTAAATCCCCAGCTTCCCATATGGTCCTCTAAGCACCACCAGGAGTAATTCTTGAGTGCTGAGCCAGAAGTAACCCCTGAGCACTGCTGGGTCTGGCCCCCCAAAATATATATCTAGTTCAACCAATTCTGATAATACAGACATAAATTCAAGGACAGTTCATGTGTAATCTGTTGCCATGGATAGTACATGATGGATAGACAGCTTTCTTGGCAAAAAGCAATTAGAGTAAAATGGAGCTCAATGCAGAACCCTGGCAAAACGTTTACCTAGGAGGCAGATTAACAAAATACCATGGTGATGGAGATCTAGAATAGAAATGGCATATCCTTAACTCCAGATTGCATACTGGCCAAGTGGGGCGAACCAAAGATGAAAGGCTTACAAGGACAATTCCATTTAGGTGTTGTTTGTGTGGAGAATGGCCATGTGCAGTGTTAATTCTCTAGCTGCGTTGTACAGTATAAGGCAGAAGTTTGAAATATGTCCCATCGGAGATGCACTATGATCGTTGCAAATATCTCTCATTAACTGTTCACTTGAAAACCCTCTCAAAAGGCTTATTTTAATTTTTTTCTGTGTGTATTCAGTTCTTAAGTCCCTAAAATTTAGTCTACATTTCTGTTTTGAAGTCACACTTGCATCAAATGTCCCACTAACAGCTGCAGTATGAAACGACATCCCTGTGTTGTGAGCACCTCACGGAGAGCAGCTAGTTGGTTTCCATCCTGATACCAACGGCCGATTCTGTTCACCCAAAGGTTCCATTTTCAGACAAATTGGTCATTCTATTTTTTCTCCCCCACAACAATTCACTGGCATATCTGGTATATGCTGCTGTCCGACTGTAGTATTGGAAGTGGGGCAAGGTGCAGTAGGGCTTGGACTTGCTTGTGACAGAGCCCCTCAGAGGTCAGGGACACTGTGAGGGCTTGGCTTCAGCTCTCAGGTAGGAGGTGCACCCTCCTGTTTCGCCCCTCAACCTGGGCCTGTGAAATTTGTGTTCACGATATTTACAGTAAGTGACCTTCCCGCTGTTCACAATATCACCGGCAATGAAAGTAGTCATGCTCCTTGCAACAGTGGCAAGACGAGAGAACATGCTTGTCCCAACACTGATCCGGAGAAGGAGAAATTCTCTGAAGACACTGGCCAGGAAAGGAAGGTCAAAGCAGAGTTCAGCTTCTCAACTGTGTTGCAGACCAACCTTCAGCGAGTGTCACTGGAAACCTCCAACACCAGTAGCTAGGGTGTCTCTGGGACGGGGCGTTTCTGTTTCAAAGTGTCAATGAGGGATAGGACCCCACGTTTCACATTGGTTGTGACTCTTCTGGTCACTGAGTCAGCAGGCGGTGGAGGGGGGCGAACTTTCTGCGATGGCGGCCTGGCCACCAGGCACTTCTGGTACCGCAGCTGAAATGACAAGAGATGGTTGATGGTAATCAGCAATCACCACTCATTCTTGTGTAACAATTTTTTTAAGTCATTACCCATAATCTGATTCCCCCACAGAAGACCCAGCTCTTAAATGTGAAGCCAAGATTCAGCCCCCTTCCTCCCCACCTTAATGTCTAAGTTGTTGAATCTTACTCAACACTGGATCCAGCCAACCTTGTTTTATTTCTCTACCTCCACCTTCTGCTCTGTTTTCGGTGATCAAGTGAATGAAAAGGAAAGGGCCTTAGAGAGTGTATGAGTCCCTGGGGCATCAGGGCCAGGCACAGTGCAGCCTGAGAGGCATGGAGGAACTGATGCTTTATAACATAGGTAAAAATCCAAGATCCAGGCAGCCAGCCAAGCCCTTGCACCTCAATGTATTCAGCGGTAAAAAGGTCAATGAACAGCAGCCTTTACATAGAGGACCTTTACACAGAGGTCAAGGAATGCTTGTAGAAACCCAAGCACACAGATCAACCACACATGCACCCTTTCTGATTTCCTGCTTCACTATAAGATGCTGTATTCAGGTTTCAGAACACATTTTCCATCAGAAATTCTAAATCCAATGAAACTGTTTCTTTTTGGGACACTCCCAGCTGGACTTCAGGTTCTGTGCTTGAGGATCAATCACGGCAGGGCTTGGAAGATCATATGGGATACTTGGGAACGAACTTGGGTTGCTTGTGTACAAATGCCTTATCTATTATAGTATAGAGATAGTACCCGAGAGACAGAACAGTAGTTAAGGAAGGTGCTTGCTTTCCATGTAGGCAACTCAGGTTTGAT
>PVKC010024666.1:0-16766 GCA_004027635.1 Crocidura indochinensis | reverse complement strand
CTCCTCCTCCTCCTCCTCCTCCTCCTCCTTCTTCTTCTCCTCCTCCTCCTCCTCCTCCTCCTCCTTTCTTCTTCTTTTTCCAAGGGCTAAGTGTTGGTTAACTAGGTTTTTGGGTCACGCTAGGCAACGCTACAATGGTAGGTAGCATCCTATCTCTCCAGCCCTTCCATGGTCTTATATTTTAACTGTTCCTTTTTCTCAGTGTGTTACTTACTTCACTTCTTACTGGACTCAAGAGATAATTTCTTTGCAACATGAAAGATAATAGAGGTATTAAGATGCTTGCCTTATATGCTACTGATCCTGGTTCAATTATGGCATCACGTGTGTTTCCTTAAGCACGACAAGAGTAGCCCCTGTGCACAGATCCAGTAGCAAATGTTGCACATGCTGAATATCTCCTAAATCTCAGCACTCCCACTTATCAAACAACTTAGTTTCTCCACCTAGATGATGGAATTACATGGACATGGAAAGCCAAAGCATATAGGATAGCGTTCCCTCTCACCCCCAGCCCACTATTAACACTAATATTTTTTTTACCCATTGATTTGGGCATAAAAGACTTTCTGCCCAAACATAGAGATGTTTCAGTGAACTTACCTTGCTCTACTTTCTCTATTTCTTCTCCAATTCTGCCTGACTTTGACAGTCACCTGTATTTTTATTTCCCTCTAGCTATTTCCTCTATTTAATCCCAAATCTTAATTTAATTAAATTTAAATTTAATCCCAAATTTAATCCTTTAATCATTAAATTTCCTCCGTATTTCACTGGATACATAGGGTTATTACATTTATTCAAAGCACAAAGCAAATTTCACACCTTTCTCCTGCGGAAACCTTTCCTGATGCTCCAAACACAAAAATGCTCATTTCTCCCAGCAATTTTGCACTTCCCTGCAAATCACTAGTGAAATACATTGCACTTGCATGCCTTTAAAATGAGAGAAACAACATTGGAAAATGTATTTAACATAAAGCAAATAATTGTTTTAAGTAGATTTCTTAATTTGTACATAAAAACAATTATATTTTACAGAAAACTATTTCTGATTTTGGAGAATTCTCAAGCCTTTGGAACCTAATGTTCTTTCTAAGTAGTCTTCCAGATGCATCTTCATGGAGTAAATTCTATTTAAATACATAGTCTTTAGTTTGGCACCATTAGTGATTTTCATGCATTTTATTCATTTGCTAATTATTTTTTTACCCACTTCCAAAAGGCAGGAGATAAAGCATAATTCCATAATTTTATAATTACTCTCTTATTTCTCTAGACTAGGAGCATGCTTGTAAATCTGACTTTAATATTATGACAAGTGACTGCTATTATTACTTACACATTAAGATTTGAAAGAAAAGATCTCACTTCCATATGAGATAATGAATTAACATGCATCTCAGCATTCATACTCAGAAACAAGGGCTATTAGGATTTTAAAATACTCTAGAAAAAGTATTTCCAAAGCTAGTCATCTTCTCAATCGATAGAAGGAATTTATTTCTACGGTAGCATTCATAGAGTTGTCATTATGTAATCTATGACCCCAAGTATCTACAGATAAAGTAAGTAAATTGTAGGAGTAGGCATATATATAATAGTTGCTTTTATTATTATATGACAAGTATTAAAAACTTATGCCATTGACTGAACAACTTGTAGACTTAAGGTGTTGACTATTGTATGGTTGAAAATCTGTCTATGTATAATTTTTGACTCTCCAAAAGTTAACCAGAGATATATCTTATCATCTTTAATCAATTTAATCAGTAACTTCCCTAGATCACTTCCTCCTCAACCATAGCTACTCATGTTCAAAAATGTTTAAGTACTTTAGTTGTATCTTTTTGTCCACCTATATCATATCAGTAGACACAAGTTGTTGACTTAATACAAGAATTTAGAAACTAAATTGGGAAAAAGTACTTGTACAAATGAACTAGGCATACAAAACCCATATTGTTCAAGGATAAATTTTTATTTTCCCATCTAATTTAAAGTTCTTTTCAATGGTTGACTTTCTACAACTGAATTGCAGATAGATTAGTTACTTGCCCAGGATAGCATGTTGATTATAAGTATTTACCTTATATTACTTCTTCAACATCCAATCCCCTTCTCTCTGCTCTGGGTCAAAGTTCAATAGTTTATTAGCCATAGACACTGTCCATGCTCTTGCTTTATTTCTTTTTACATCACAAATGAGTAAAAAAAATCTGTCTTTCTTCCTCTGAGTCTTACACTGAGCCCCTATCCCCTTCCAAAAAATTTTGGGAGGCATATATGGCAGTGTTCAGGGTGTGATGGAACCTAAGTCAGCAGTATGCAAGGCTTGCCCTACTAACTGTGCTATTGATGCAGCTCTTTCCTCTTTTAATTCTATACCGATTATAGCAAAAGGAAGTACATATACATATACATATACATATATTTTAGAGTATTTCATTGGAACCAAAACTAAACATTAATTTCTTCATGCCTGTCATTGAACATTTGGGTTATTTCTAGGTCAGGGTTATGGCAAATAGTGCTATAATGAACATTGGCATGCATAAATCTTTATTTGTTGATATTTTTGACTTATGGTGTTAGATGCCAAGGTTTGGAATTTATACAACATGTATTTCTACTTTTATTTTCAATTTTTGGGGGATTTTTTTTATTGAGACCACTGTGAATTTCAAGTCTTTCACAGTCGTATTTCAGCCATATAGTGATAGTGTGTTAGGGCCATTCTACCACCAGTGTTAACCTCATTCTATAAGATCACACACATTTAAGTGTATCTATGTAACTTTGTGAGTGTTCTCAGTATACATCCATACATCCACCCTTAGCCCCCAGAAATACCAGCGTATCAGGTCCATTTATGTTAAGCTTATTATAATTTGAGTCTCTTGATTCTATTGCTGTTGACTTTGGCTTGGGTATTTATTTAGTTCTGATCACTTTTTTCTCACTTAATACTCCACTTGGTTCACCTATTTATTTTCCTTTTCTCAATTTTTAGGAATTTGCTCATAAAATATGAGGCAAAACAAAATGATTCAAGTTCAAAGTATCTACAGAAAAGGTGAGAGCCCCTATTTAAAAGATAAAAATAATAAAAACGAGGGTGGCAGATGTGGCAAGTTTTTTTATAGGTGCAATAAATGTTGTGGGAAATTAGAGGGAAAGTCCCCTAGGCTAAGAGATTCAGGATGTTTCCACCCATGAAGCATACACTTATAAAATCGATTCCAGGCTCCTGGCTTGTTGGTTGCCCAACCTCAGGGTATTTCATTATAGTCCCAGGAAGTTTTGCTCAGTTGTGGTTGTCAAAGTCAGTCTTCTGTAATTAGAGAAACTGGTTTTTGCACATATCCTGGGATGTTTCATCTTCTGATTTTATCTCACAGTTAGGTGGCCAAGTAGGACAACCTACTCTTGGATTAAGTTATTGCTGTTTTCTTGTCATCAAAATGTCATATGAATCTACCAAGGAGCAAAGTGACTTAACAGTGGCATTAGGGCCTCCCTAGGAGGGAGTTTGATTCCTGGTGCTGGTGCAGGAAACTGCTAGTTCACTTCTGAAGAGTCAAAACAAACAGATTTAAAATCAAAGTTTGGAAGACAATCATCCAAGCAAACAACTCCCTTAAAAAATCTGGAGTGGCCATATCAATATTAGATGATACATATTTCAGACTTAGAAAAGTTATAAGGGACAAAGATGGACATTTTGTAATAATCAAAGGATATGTATGACAAGTAAAAACTCACTCCTAAACATATGCTTTCCCAAGGAAGGACCCAAAAATATTTAATATGATTGTTGGCAAATCTGAAAGAAGACATCAATAGCAACACAATAATAGTCGGAGACCTCCACACAGCCCTGCCATTCCTTGATTAGGTCAACCAGGCTGATGGCAATACTCCCCAAAGCATTGTACAGATTTGATGCAATTCCTCTATGGATACCTGTGACATTCTTCAAAGATGCAGATAAAGCACTCCTGAAATTCATTTGGAACAAATTAAAACAGCAAAGAATAGCTTGAGTAACCCTAAGGAAAATGAATATGGGAGGCATCACTTTCCCCAACTTTAAATTGTATTACAAATCAAAAATAATAAAAACAGAACGGTATTGGAATAAAGACAGACCCTCAGGTCAATGGAATAGACTTGAGTATTCAGAGAATGTTGCCCAGACATACAATCAATTGATCTTTGATAAAGGGGCAAGAAATGCAAAACGGATCAAGGAAAGCCTCTTCAATAAGTGGTCTGGGACAACTGGTAAGCCACTTGCAAAAAAGTAAACTCAGACCTCCATCTAACACCATGTGCAAAGGTTAAATACAAATGAATTAAACACCTCGGTATCAGACCAAAACCATAAGGTATATAGAACACATAGATAAAACACTCCATGATACAGAGAGTATAGTCATCTTCAAGGAAGTGACAACACTTTCCACACAAGTGGAAGCAGAGATAAACAGATGGGACTATATTTAGCTGAGAAGCTTTGGCACTTCAAACAAAATAATGATGAGAATACCAAGGCCACCCACAGAATGGGAGAAACTATTCACTCAATGCCCATCATATAAGGGGTTAATATCTAAGATATACAAGGTACTGACAAACTTAATAAGAAAAAAAATCTAATTCCATTGCAAAATTGGGAGAAGAAATGAACAGACACTTCCTCAAAGAAGAATTACAAATGGCCAAAAGACAAATTAAAAAATGCCCCACATCATTAATCTTCAGGGAGATGCAAACCAAAACAGCAATGAGGTACCATCTCATGTCACAGAGACTGGCACACAACACAAAGAATAAGAACACAGTCAGTATTGGCAGGGATGTAGGGAGAAAGAAACCCTTTTCAATGCTAGTGGAATTGCCATCTAGTTCAGCCCTTATGGAAAACAAGATGGAGATTCCTCAAAAAATGGAAATGGAGCTCCCCATATGATGCAACTATACCACTCTTCGGGTTATACCCTAGGAATGCAAAAAACAAAATTAAAAAATGCCTTCTGCACACCTATATAAATTGCAGCACTATTCACAATAGTTAGAATCTGAAAACAACCCAGATGTTTAAGAACAGATGAATGGCTAAAGAAACTCTGGTACATATATCACCATGGAATACTATGCAGTCATCAAGAATGATGAAGTCATGAAATTTTCCTATACATGATTGGACATGGAGACTATTATTATGAGTGAAATAAGTTAGAGGAAGGGGATAGACACATAATAGTCTTACTATTATATGAATTAAAAAATAAAATACATTATTTTAATAATCCCCAGAGACAATAGAGATAAGGACTGGAAGGACTGGCCCACATTATGAAGCTTACCACAAATAGTGGTGAGTGCAGTTAGAGAAATAATTACCCTAACAACTATCATGACAATGTTAATGTCTGAGAGATGTAAAATGCCTGTCTTTAATACAGGCAGAGGTTGGGGAAGGAGGAGTATGGGGGTCATTGGTGGTGGGAATGTTGCATTGGTGAATTGGGGGGGGGTGTTCCTTCTATGGCTGATGCCCAACTACAAACATGTTTGTAATCATGGTGCTTAAGTAAAGATATTATTAAAAATAAAATATAAAAGTTACCCAAATGGTAAACTTGGTAATTTACCAGATTTCTCTTCAAATCTCCAACTTCAGGTGTCTTTCTTAGCTTTCTGATTGATCTTTGCATTTCGTGGCTTTGAATGCTGGAGTATCAGTTCATTTAAGAAATTGATCTATTGAATTGTTTGCATGAAAGTTGGCTCAAGATGTATCTTCTTTATAGGTTATTTTTCTGAACTAGCAAGGTTTTCTAAGCTTGATAAAAATGCATATTACTTCATTGATTGTCTCAGCTGGGTTTGAGCTCTATATTTTCTTTTTTCTTTTCTTTTTTTTTCTCGCCACACCCGTTTGATGAGCAGGGGTTACTCCTGGCTAAGCGCTCAGAAATTGCCCCTGGCTTGGGGGACCATATGGGATGCTGGGGGAATCGAACTGCGGTCGCGATCTTTCTTTGACTAGCGCTTGCAAGGCAGACACCTTACCTCTAGCACCACCTCGCCGGCCCCTTGAGCTCTATATTTTCTAAGAGAAAGAACTGCTAGATCCAATCTGTGAGGAACTATATGATATAAATTAAAGTGACTTCATGTGGATACAGAGCTGACTGGCCCAGGGGGGCACATGATCAGCAATGGCATTAGTATCTGGAAGCAAACTTAGGAAAGGCCCAAAAGACAGCCCTATTGCATTTAGTTAGAGGGATTAAGATGTGAGGTTTCCTATTTTTGACCAGAAAAAAATTGGTTGTCCCCAAGGGGGAGACAATCAGTAATGGCACTGGAACCTAGAAGGAGGCTGAGGAAAGGCTGGAAAGAAAACCCCATTCCTGCTTGATGGGAGAAATTAGGATGGGAGTTTCCCTGTCCCTGTACTCACCCAGACACAAACCTGACTGGACTCAGGGGATCAGCAATCGCCAATGGAGTATTCTGTTATTGATTCTGGCTGTTGAAGTCATCTGGATTCTATGATAATTTCATATCTAATTTGGTGTATTACTAATGAGAAATCTATTAAAATTACAGAGTATTGTGTTACCACATTAGTGATTGTATGGTCCACAAATATGAGGATCTGTGGATCTAGGCTGATGAGCGCATATATTCACCGTGGGGTTCATAGGGGCCCTCAGAGGCCCCAGAGTGATCTTCTGAGAGGCCAATATGTTCATGTGTTTTTCCTGCTAGGTGTGAATCTGTTGAAATAATTTGAGTCTATGATGTTGGCTGCTTTTGCAGACATGACAGAAGGCTCTGGATTGTGGATATAGCTGCCAGGGACATTTGAAAGTATAGAGGTGCTGGGGAAGGGAGAAGAAAGTCTTGTTCCAAAGGTTCCCAGATGTCATCCACAAAATCAGCATAATAAAACACCGAAGATTTTGTTGACTAAGCATCTCTGCAGAGATTAGTGGAGAAGAGGCGAGGTTGAGTCATTTGCACTGTTTTTTAAATTTTTTTCTTTATTATTTCTTTTTTATGTCTTTAGTTTTGGGGCTGCAATCAGTAGTGCTCAGGGGTTACTCCTGACCCTGTATTCAAGCATCACTATGGCAGGCTCAGCGGGACCATATAGGATGCTGGGAATCGCATCTGGTTGACTTCATGCAAGGCAAACGCTGTAACTATTGCTCTGGTCCCATGCATTAGGCTTTTTAATTGTAACCTGCCTGCAATTATGCTCTTGATTGCTGGGGGATCTATTTTCGGGATCACTATCTTGAATTAAACTTTGCTAACTATCAATATAACTGTTACTAAAACACCTGGATTAAATCTCTAGGCTGATTTCACCCCTAAACCACTTTGTATCTCAGATAAATTTATGAATTTAGTTAACCCTTGAAACCATGTATTTTATGATTAATTATTGTACCCTAAGACTTTCAAATTTAGAATTGGAAGCTATTGTAGAGATCTAATAATCTGTTTTTCTAAATATGAAAAACTACACATATAAAGGATAAACTTGAGTTTTTTAACTTTATTTAGGCACCATGGTTACAAACATGTTTGTAGTTGAGTTTCATATATATGTATATATGTGTATATATATGATTCCATATATATGATTTATATATATATATATATATATATATATATGAAATCACCAGTGTAACATTCCCACTACCAATGCCCTCTATCTCGCCCCCTTCACTCCTTGCCTGCATTCAAGACAGGCATTCTATTTTCTCACTCTGTACCATGGTAGTTGTCAGTGTAGTAATGTCTCCAACTGAACTTACCATTCTTTGTGGCACCTTCATATCGTGGGCTGGTTCTTCCAGCCCTCATTTCTATTGTCTCTGTATTATTCCAATAATGTTTTTCACTTTTCTTAAATCCCATAGATGAGTGAGACAATCTCTCTCCCTCTGACTTATTTCACTCAGCATAATAGTTTCCATGTCCATCCATGTACAGGAAAATTTCATGACTTCATTTTACCTAATGGCTGCATAGTATTCCATTGTGTATATGCACCACAGCTTCTTTAGGCACTCATCTGTTGTCAGGCATCAGGATTTTTTCCAGTGACTGGCTATTGTAAATAGCACTGCAATGAATATAGGTGTGCAGAAGGCATTTTTTTTCAATTTTTTTTGTTTTTGGGTCACACCTGGCAGTGCTCAGGGGTTACTCCTGGCTCCATGCTCAGAAATTGCTCCTGGCAGGCACGGGGGACCATATGGGGCACCGGGATTCAAACCGATGACCTTTTGCATGAAAGGCAAATGCCTTACCTCCATGCTATCTCCCGGACCCCCAGAAGGCATTTTTGTATTGCATCGCTTTTTTGTGTTCCTAATGTATATCCCTAGGGGTGGTATAGCTGGCTCATATGGGAGTTCAATAGTAGCCCCATCCCTGGGTACAGATAACTTACCTGAGCCCTGCCCATTCCTGAGCGGGGCTTTGGGAACCGGATATTACATTTACTTTACCTGCAAAACTCTGCCCATTTCCTGGGTGGGGTCTTGGAAGGTTATATGGGTCTGTGATCTTTGGTTTTCTGCCCTCTTTGCCCGCTCTTTTGGATCCTGGTCAACATGTAGGTCAGAGGTGACATGGAGGAATGAAGATGTAGGGCTAGCTTGAATGGTAGCAGTCACATCTGATGGCTAGGGCTGAATAAAGATGTTATCTCTCATGAAGCCTGCCTGTGAGTGAGATTTCTACCTGCCGCTCTCATGAACCTCCAGACCCGCTGATTAGTGGGGGATGGAGCCACGTGGCCTGGGATGGCAGACAAAAGCCTTCATCTCCATCCAAGTCCATCCTAAGAGCTGTTTTACTTCATTCAATTTCCAGTTTTTTGAGGAATCTCCACCTCGTTTTTTCATAAGGGATGTACTAGATGGCATTCTCACCAGCAGTGAATGATAGTTCCTTTCTCCCCACATTCCCACCAGCACTGATTGTTTTTATTCTTTGTGATATGTGCCAGTCTCTATGGCATGGAACGGTACCTTATTGTTGCTTTGAATTGCAGCTACCTAAAGATTAATGTGATGTAAGATGGTACTTCATTGTTGTTTTGATTTGCATCTTCATGATGATTAGTGATATGGAACATTTTTTCATGAGTCTTTTGACCATTTGTAGTTCTTCTTTGAGGAAGTGTCTGTTTATTTTTCCTCCACATTTTTGATGGGGTTAGATGTTTTTTATTTTGTTAAGTTCTGTGTGTAGTTTGTATATCTTAGATTTTAGCTCTTTATCTGGTGGGTATTGGGTGAATAATTTCTCCCATTACTTGGGTGGCCTTTGTATTCTTATCACTATTTCCTTTGAGGTGCAGAAGCTTCTCAAGTTAATGTAGTCCCATTTGTTTATCTCTGCTTCCACTTATTTGAACAGTGCTGTTTCCTCCTTGAAGATACCTTTAGTCTCATTGTCATGGAGTGTTCTACCTATGTGTTCTTATACATAATATAAATCTTTTTAAATGAATGCTTATGTTTTGGGATAGATACTAGTAAGTGGGATGACTGAACCAAATGGAAATACTATTCTTGCTTTTTTCCATTATTGTTTTCCACAGAGTCATGGCTGAGTGACATTTCAACTGATAGCGAATAAGACTTCCTTTTTAACCACATCCCCATTAACACTTGTACTTATTTTTTATACCATTCTTACAACTGTAAATTACTTTTTTGATTGGTGTTTGCCTGATAACAAGGAACAATGAGTACTTTCTGATATGCTTATTGACTATCCACATGTCTTCTTCGTGGAAGTACTTATTTATGCCTTCTACTCATTTTTGATGGGGTATTTGAATTTGCTTTTGTTGGTTAGGTTTGTGCTTATATTTCTCCAATTTCATTAAAAAAACTAGATTATATAAACTCCATCAGTGTATTACCCTATTCCTGTCATTAACCCATTATACAAATGTGCTTCATGTATAAGAATATACTCTATAAATACCAAATATTTAAGAGACAAGATATTTGATGCCATTTTAATTGAATAAGTGTTTGACATATATACATGTATATATAGTCTGTGTTTGTACAAAATGAACACGAGAGATATTTAACAATATTATACAAAGTACTGACTCCCTAACACAAGAAACTGGGAATTTGTTTTCCAAACAGAAAGAGGAGGGAGGGTTAATAAGGGAATGGCAGTAACTGGGTCCCAAGGAGTCATCATTCAAAAATATTTTGTTTTACTATTCTGCTTCACATTGGCTGGTCAGATCTAAGACTTTCCAACTTTGTAATTTTTAAATTGAAAAATTAAAAATACCAAAGATTTCTTGGTACTTAAGTTCATTATATTCTATTGAGGAAAGGTCAAACAAAATATGAAAATTTAAAATTTGAAAGAAAATAGCAGGTCACTTTTTGTTGTCCTGTGGTCGTTCACCTTTGTGGGTATGTAATCTTAGAGCATGTGAAGAAATAATTTTAAGGAGACAGTTATTGTGACAACAGATGCAATATAAATAGAACACAGTCTTTTAAACACAGAAGACTTCAACTTTTTGAGAAGTATTTGTAGAGTAGCTCTATCCATGAGATCATATGATGTTCTTTTTCCTTTTAAAACTTATTCGGATATGATGCCTGACCATCACTTCTCAATGGGCCATAGAAAATGCTGGTGTTGCAGGGTTGATTGCATTCATAGTTAAAATAACCTGTCAGGCTGCAAAGAATGAACAAAGTAAATCATACTGTTAATAAAATCATATTCAGAATTTCCCTTACCTACCTTCCTACTCCTACCGCACCCACCCCCACATTCTTAATCCACTCCAGTCAGTATAAATTACACAGCACTTTGATAAGTCCACAGTGGTTCTGACCAACACTAACGTCTGTGATTCTCCAGCATCTATACTGATTACTTTGTAGATATTTTCAACTCACATATTGGGAGATTGCTTGGATGGCAAAATGGGTCACGACAGAAGAGATAACCAGCTCCATAAGAGAGAAGATAATAAACATGGCTGAAATTCCTTTTCCAGAAATCTGAAATCAGGCATAAACACATTGAAATGTTGATTATTAAAGAAAACTCACACTAATTTCCAAAAGTTATGAACTGCTTTGTTCACTCTATGGTTATTTCTGGGAAACTATCTGGGAATGATTGCTTCCACCTATTTTAGGGAGTGTACATTCATTTCAGATCTTGTTTAAAAATATTTTAGCCAACCCACTTGTACTGATGGATTATCCTGGCTCTGTACTCAGTGATTACTCCTGAAGTGCTGCTTCTGGTTCATTTTGATGGACAGGGATGAAATCAGGTTAATCACATGCAAGACAAATATGTCATGTGCTGAACTATCTCTCTGGACCTCTAATGCAAGATTTTAAAGTTCTGGAAGACTTTTCTTTTGGTAAGAAGATTTATTTTGTTCAGGAACTTTAGGAAGGAGAAAGCTATTTTCCTATTGCAAGGTTTTCTTTGTTTTTATTAATATATTGTATTTAAAATAGTTTTCATTTGTTTTTTTTGGGGGGGGCACACTTGGCAATGAGTGAAGGTAATTTCTTCCCTTAACTCAGAAATAATCCTTGGGATGCTGGGCATTGAACCCAGATTAAGTGCCCTACTCACTCTGCTTTTGCTCCAACCCCTTAATATACTGTATTTAAAAATCCAGGTTGTTTTTTATGTCTATTCCTGACCAGCTCCATAGACTTAGTCTGTTCTTGAAAGAGAAGTAAAACAAGTCATGAAAATTATGGGTACACTGGCCATGCAGCTGAAAAGCTGGCAATCTCAGGAAGAGAGAGCCAAATGCCTGCCTTGCAGAAGTCACGTCTACTGCATCTACACTCACCACTTTGCCTGTGATCCTGCTTCACAACTCAACTATGGCTCTCTGCAGAGACACCAATATGACCAACACTCCAGATATTCTGGTATTTAGACTGATATATCACAGGACTTTTGTGGGGAGTGAGTATAGGCACCCTCCCCACCTTCTCATATTTCTGGAAGCCCTGGTAGCTGAAAACACACCCTACAAATGACAGTATCAGCAATAGTGTTTGGAATTCCTTTGCACATTGACAATCCCATTTTTGAGTAATTCTTTTATTCTTGTAAGATCACACCAATTTAGATGCCAGTGTTTATCTGAAACCATCTAATGTTCTGAAACAAAAGTAACAGAATAGTCAACTAGCAAAAAGAATTTACTAAACCTTCAGGCAATGACTTAATGACCTCATTGGAGATGCAATAATTTTTCACAAATTTAATTATTGCTCTACTTTCTTTTTTTTATATTTCTCTTTCTTTTTTCTTTTTGAATAATTTCACTTTTACTTACCTGGAAACAAACGTATTATGATCAACTATGTCAACTATGTGATACAGGCTCTTTAAATAAAGTATATAAAATAAAAATATAAAACTTGGGGCCAGAGAGATGGCACAGCAATAAGACATTTGCCTTGCATGCAGAAGGATGGTGGTTTGAAACTAGGCTTCCCATATGGTCCCCTGAGCTTGCTGGGGGACGATTTCTGAGCATAGAGCCAGGAGTGGCCCCTGAGCGCTGCCGGGTGTGACCCAAAAACCAATATATATATAAAACTTTATGAGTCCACAGTTTACACCCTGTTCTGCCAAGGAAAAGACAGCCTCTGCATGTGGGAACCATGTAGACTCCCTGGGAACCACTCTACTCCTGTTCCTACCAGGAAGACCACATGACAACCCATCTACATGCAGGTCCATTCAACTGGCGTACATCATTCATCTCTTTCACCCCTTGCAGTGGGAAACTACAGTTTTTTCTATAAGTGCCAGAATACTACCTTGAACGTCCTGCTAAATAAGTGGGAAGAACTAGATATGAATCTATAGGTTCCACCAAAAATAGTATTGGACTCTAGATAATAGAGTCATACACTGTAGCCTATTAGTGTCAAATTGTGTATCATGCATCTGGCAAGTAATCATATAATCAGAAATTTAAAGTTCCAATTCACTAGCCACAGAACCCTAAGAACAACAGAAAAGCTAAGGAATTTAACTATACTGGTAGACAGAAACAGGAGTCTAAGTAAGGCTTCCGATTTTTCAAAATTCTCAAGCCTGGATGAACAACACTCTTTACATGGCAATGAAAATGAGGCACTCTGGGGCCGGGCGGTGGCGCTGGAGGTAAGGTGCCTGCCTGCCTTGCCTGTGCTTGCCTAGGACGGACCGTGGTTCAATCCCCCAGTTTCCCATATGGTCCCCCAAGCAAGGAGAGACTTCTGAGGCATAGCCAGGAGTAACCCCTGAGCGTCACTGGGTGTGGCCCAAAAACAAAAACAAAAAATGAGGCACTCACTGAGAAAGGAAATTAAGTAATCATTGGAAGATAAATTCAATTAATTCAAAAAGAATATTCAAAGTATTAAAGACTTTACACAAATAGAATTAAAGGAGCTAAAGACAACAGCAAGCCACAGCAACAGAATTTTGAATGTGTAAAACTATGTCAGTGTTCTTGCGAACGAAGTACAACTCATTAACCACATAAAGGTGACAATTTACATGCATGAGAGAGAGACAGAGACAGAGAGAGGAAGAGAGAGACAGAGAGAGGAAGAGAGAGGAGTACAGTAAACAGGTCTCTTGTCTTGCATGCCATTAACCGATGTTCTACTACTGGAAATCTATATGGCCCTCTGAACACTGCCAAGATTTATTCCTCAGCCTAGAACCAGGCATAAGCTCTGAGCACAGTTTTGTGTGTCTCCCCAAATTTAAAAAGTGGCAAAATAGGTAAAGAATGAAGGAGAATATAAGATATCTAAAAGAAAAAAACAGGAGGGATATATATCTGAATTATTGTAATATCAGGAGAGAAAAAAAGTGTTGAAAAGTCGGTAAAAGTGCTCGCTTTGGCAGCACATATACTAAAATTGGAACGATACAGAGAAGATTAACATGGCGCCTGCGCAAGGATGACATGCAAATTCGTGAAGCGTTCCATATTAAAAAACAAAACAAAAAAAAAACAAAAAAAGAAAAGTCAATAGAAGAAACAATATATCAGAATTTTCACACTCTCTGGAGACGTGCTTTAGCACAGATTCATAAAGGCTCAAAGAGTACTGAACAGGGCCCAGGAGATAGCATGGAAGTAAGGCGTTTGCCTTTCATGCAGAAGGTCATCAGTTCGAATCCCGGTGCCCCATATGGTCCCCCGTGCCTGCCAGGAGCAATTTCTGAGCATGGAGCCAGGAGTAACCCCTGAGCGCTGCCGGGTGTGACCCAAAAACCAAAATAAAAATAAAAAAAAATAAAAAAAAAGAGTACTGAACAAAATAGATTCAAACAAAACAATGCCAAGCCACATTGTAATCAAAATGGTAAAAATCAAAGATAGAGAGAGAGAGAATGAGAGAAACTCATCAAAAGAGAAGCAAACCTTTAAATACCAGGGAAATAACAAGAATCAATATATCTCTAATACATGAAAATGTACAAGCAAAAAAAGAGGAAATTGCATAATAAAAAGTGAAAAAAAATAAAATGAACTTTTTTTTTTTAATGGGGGAAAAAACCCTTCAACCCAGATTACTCTGCCCTGCAAAACTTTCATTTAGGTTTGATGGAGTGATGAAAACATTTTCTTCAGTCAAAAAACGGACTGAAGGGCCCGGAGAGATAGCATAGAGGCGTTTGCCTTACAAGCAGCCCATCCAGGACCAAAGGTGGTTGGTTCGAATCCCAGTGTCCATATGGTCCCCGTGCCTGCCAGGAACTATTTCTGAGCAGACAGCCAGGAGTAACCCCTGAGCACCTCCGGGTGTGGCCCAAAAAACAAAACAAAAACAAAAAACAAAAAACACCAGACTGAAGAATTTTCTACAAATAAACCAAAATTGCCAGAAGCACTGAAAGGCCACCTATAAAAAGAAAGTGGCCAAATAATTTAAACCCACACACAGAAAAATGGCAACATCCATTTTATCTCATGGACTAAAACTCCTCTAAATAGGCATTGGTGGATCAGGGAACAATGTTCATCTATGTTCTGCTTACAGGAAATAAATATAAAATGCTAGGCTAGACAAAGATTCAGTGAGAGGACAGAAAACAAAACCAATGGAAGACAAAAAAGTGTTGGGACTGCCAAAATTATATATAAGACAAAATGGTATTCAATTGACAGAAACTAGTTATCTACTCTTGTCTACATTTATAACTCTTATCTACATTTATGCTAAAAATGAAGCATCAATAAGCTGCTCACACAGACTTAAAAAAAGCCCCCAAATTGACCGGCCAACATATCATAATGAGTGGAGAGCTTTACTCTAAAGTGGTCAATGCTTATTTGATTCCTGGCATCACAAATGGTCCACCAAGCCCCCTGCCCAAGAGTTATTTCTGGGTGCAGAAAAAGGAGTACCCTATGAGCATTATTTGAATGTGACCCTCAAAACAAAACAAAACAAAAACATAAAACACATAGACAGAAATGCAATAAAAAGAAGAGACTTCAATAATCGACTTTCTCCATTAGCTAGATCAACCAGACAAAAAGAGCCATAAACGAAAAGTTAGAATATTAATTAAAACATTCAGGGATCTACATCCTGAAAACCAGAATATGCCTTTTTTTCTTGCGCATATGGAACAGTATTGAGAGAAATTATTAAAAAGAGACTCTTCCAAAAAAAAAAAAAAAGAGCTAAGAAGTGCTACAGGAGAATAGACATGGAGCAGGTCTTCTGACAGAGGACATAAGTGCCACTTTTATAAATTGATAGCAGAAAAGTGGTGGGAAGATTGCAATCTGTACTTATTTTCCATTTACATCAGCCAGGAGTGCACTAAATATTTCAAAATTTGGTACAGCCAAGCCTCGATGGTTTCTGAGTTAGCTTAAGCCAAGATGGTAGCTTGATGTGTAGCCAGATGAATGCAAATACGGATAGAATAGAGGACACGTAGGCTTATTGGAAGTCCAACCCATATGCTTTCTCAAGCATATGCAAAACACACTTGGCTCACTAAGCATCCCGATCTGAGTCAAGCAACAACAGAAGACAACACTAGGTGGCAGCATTATATTGTCCAGTCTCAGTGTTAAGTTAGGGCGGGTTTAGTAAAAAAGGTTCTTGCACAAATTGTTCCAATACTGAGCCTGAATATCCACTTCCTTCACCGTTATCTTAGTGCCCTTCGCGGCTGGCCCATCCCTATCTACCACCATGATAAGCTCATTTCTGTACAGCTTATCAGAGCTGCATGGTTAACTGAATTCTGTATGGTTCCCTTGTCTTTGTTATTCCCTTACTATAATTCTTTATATCCTACCTATGAGAGAGTATATCTTGTCCTGTTGGTAGAGGTCTTTGGATTGGTACTCATATTGCCTTCTAATTAGATGTCTCTCAGTTGGTTCCTTTGGTGTTTGTTTTAAAAAGATGTTTCCCCTTTGCCTCCTCATCTGGCTTTTCCCAACTTCCCTTGGGAGTGGGCGTTGTTTCTCCCAAATAGGCTACTTTGGAGACTTGGAGGAGGAGCTGCCATCTTGGCTTGTGGTTCCACATGATGGAGCGACTAGCTAGTGGGTGAACAGCTTGTAGTGGTTTGTAGTGAGTTTCTGGCCTGCTATTCCTTGCCAACTGCGTGTGTGTGCGTGTGCGTGCGTGCGTGTGTGTGTGTGTGTGTGTGTG
>PVKC010024665.1:0-16786 GCA_004027635.1 Crocidura indochinensis | reverse complement strand
CAGGGTCTTCTAGATTGAGTGACTCCCTCTGTTTCTGGTTTATTACTTGGTGATCTTATATCTGATTGGGCTTGGTGTCTCCATTGCTTCTCCCTCTGATTGGGAGGCAGGATTAGATAGTTTGAGTTTTGTGGTTTTGTTTGGGGAAGAGTACCATAATAGAGTGGGGTAAAAATTAAGTATGCCTACAATGGGCAGATAAAGGTCTTTTTTAAATGCAAATCTGATTCTGGCACTAGTGCTTATTAAAAAAAAAAAAAAAAAACAGCAATTTCTACTGCTGTTGGGATGATATCCAAAATCTTTACCAGAGCCCAGAAGACCTCACCTAGGATCACCCACCATTGACTCGGCTGTTTCTGCATTTGCCACCTCACCATTTTAACCCAGAGACAAGAACATGAGGTGGATTCAAAATAAGCTCAGGAAAAAAATAATAATAACTAAATAAAATTAACTTCTCTTCACTGCAGAACTGAACTCTTGCAGATGGTAATCTGAACTTTTTTCTTTTTCAGTTCTTTCTTGTGTCAGTCCTACAAGCGTCCTTCTCGCTCCACTACTCCTTATTAAATGAATAGACTCAGCTAAATTGTGAATTTTGAATTGCTAAAGCCAAGAGGTAATTTATCCATCTCTAATCACTTGAGATTACTTTACTAAATCTGCTACTGTTTACTCTCCAGATCTCAAAACACTTCTTTTTCCTTGACTTCTAGAATACCAATCAATTATCTTCTTTCTTATCATTATCAGTAACTTCTGCTTCTGCAATTCCTTTTAGTTCTGTTCCTGAATGCTCTAATCCTATTCGTGGTTATCTATGCCAAATATTTCCTAGATTACATCATGCCTTAAAGTGATATTTGAACCTTGATATATAAGATTAGCCTCAATATTGGCATGACTTATGTTATACCTTATACCCATCAAGTGTCTTCTAATCTCTGAGAGATACTAATAATCCCCTAGAGTAATACTTAATTTTAATTTCCTTTCAAAGGTCCTAAAAATTCTTTCTCAATCTCTTCATATGTCCACCACAGTTTCAAAGAATTTTGAACCAGAGAGATAGCACATCAGGCAGATTGAACTCTTGCCTTGTACACAGTTAATCCAGGTTTGATATCTAGCATCACATTTAGTCTCCATAAGCAACACCAGGGTTGATTATGGAGCATCACTGTGTGAGGTTCCCTCCTCAACAAAGGAAATGATTAAAAGAGAACTCATGAGAAAGTACAAGAAATAAGACACTAGTTTTGCCAATCCCCTCACCCTCATGTCCAGATTCATCACTGAATACAGACAGGAGTGAGCCAGTAAGTACAGAGTCAAGACTAAGAATTGAGTTCCACCTGGTGTGGCACAAAATCCACAAGAATTTTTTTTAAAAAGGCAATAAAATAGTTTCTTAGTAAAAATGTTATCACAATATCAAATATATGTTCTCAAGTGAAACACTTCTAAGAGCATTAATATACAAATAGGTACCGTGGTGATATTTGTGGAGATCAACTGTGTTCGGTGACCACTACTCTAAGACAGGAGTCCTCAAACTTTTTAAACAGGGGCCCAGTTCACTGTCCCTCAGACCATTGGAGGGCCAGACTATAGTAAAAACAAAAAATTACGAACAAATTCCTATGCACACTGCATACATCTTGTTTAGATGTGAAGAAACAAAACGGAAACAAATACAATATGTGGCCCGCGGGCCGTAGTTTGAGGGCCACTGCTCTAAGGGTTCAGAGGACTTCATAGAGTGCCAGGGAATGAACCCAGATTGGCCACTTAAAACCACATCTGATCTATCCTTCCTGGTACTGTGGACCTTTAAAGAAAATATTCAAGTTGCAACATTTCTCTCAAGCCAGTAAAATATATTTTTCTGAGAACATTAGTGATAAGCTGGTAAAATAAAATGCAGCAGAACAAGCTGGGGTGAGGTTTTTGGTTATTGTTTCCTTAAGTCAACTTAACTAGAGTTCTTAACAATGACATGTCTTAAGAAATACTTAAATTTCTATGTTGTAGATAGGAGAGAAAATCATAAAGCATTAATAGCTTTTAAACTCCCTTTATCAAGGGATTATTTAGGAGAGATTGACCCTTCCTTCCACCTGCTAAAGTGCAGAGCAATTTTCTCTTCCTTATTTTGATTAATAAATCAAATGAATTCATCAAATATTGATTAAACACCTGTTCTGTACAAGACACTGTGATAGTTATTAAGGACACCAAGGAATAAATTTAGTTTTGTCCCTCTAGGGCTTTGTCTAGGGGGAAACACATTTATAAAAAATTTAATTACTGTGACAAAGTGTTATTAAAGATTGTGAGCTAAGTTCTATGTGAATACAGAAGAAATGACTTCCCCTTCCTAGAGGAAAAAAAAAGAGTCAGAGAAGATTTTGAGTGATATCTTAAATGGCTTTTAACTTCATACTTGATTATTCCTATACCTCTCTACCCATAAAATTAGTACCCTGTAAAAGAAATCTAATTCATAAAAGTTTATGGTGCTTAAATTTGTCAAAATTCACAAAGCTAAATAACAAAACAACTTTGAACTCAGGAGAGATAAAATATGTGGGTATGAAAGAGATATGGCAATAGACAAAATATGAGCTAAAATAAGAGATGAAATAAGTGGGCATGAAAGAGACTTGATAATAGACAAAATTGATTAAATAGTATGGCTCATTGGAAAAACCAAAAACATTGAGATATGGCTGAAATGGAATGTCTGGTTTATGTATGGTGTGAGTAAGGAGAAGTTGTCTGAATCTGTAAAAGGCCTAAGAGTTCTCCTTACTCACAGGTTTATAATCTAGCAATCTCTAGTATTTCACATGTGTTGGCAGGAGGAAAGATTCAGTCCAGTAAACAAGTAGCAAAGCATCTTGCAGGTGACCATGATCTCCAGGGGTTAGAGATGGAAGCCTGAGTTCGTGGAGCAGAACATGGGGGAGGGATATTGATCTTTTGTGAATTTGCCTCTTTTGCGGTCAGTCAACACATTCCTGCTTTTCATCCTGGGAGAAACCATCCATTAAGATTGGACATTATAATTACAAGTCTGAGAAATGGCTCAAGTGAAGGAAAGCCATGGTGTTGCATTCTTAGCCTACTCAGTAAAAAATATGCAGAGTGCTCAGGGCCCAGGATGGCCAAAAGGCAGTAAAATAGGACAGAAGGAAACGACCACTTATGACAAGATTATAAAAGTAAGCATCTAGTGCCAAGTTCTGTTTCCTTTCCTGCACCTCTATCCTTCCTTTGCCTTTGTTCTCCCTTGCAATGCCTCGATATACTTCTAAAATATTCCTTCTCTAGTTCAATTCAATTTGTATTAGGCCTCTGCCACTGGAATCTGAAAAGTGTGAACTGATCTAGCTAGCTAGAGTTGTCACAGACATATCAATTAGAAACATAATCTTTGGGGACCAGAGTGGTAGCACAGTGGTAGGGCATTTGCCTTGCATGCAGCTGGTTTGATCGCGGCATCCCAGATGGCCTCCCAACCCAGGAGCGATTTCTGAGCGCAAAGTCAGGAGTAACTGACACCGTTGGGTGCACACACACACACACACACACACACACACACGGAAATATGACCTTTGAAGCCCTATGTGGTTTCCAACAAAGTCAAAACAGGTGCACAGCTTATCATGGTCATCCAAGAGAGAATGATACTTCTGTTTGCCCTTCGAGACAGGTTAAGAGGGACCTTCAGAAATAAATTCTAATTCTGTAGATGGTGTAAAAAACTTCAATCGGTATAGGGATTATACAAGGAACCATCTTCCTTACGGGAGCTCAGAATTAAAATCCATCCCTTCCAAATGACGAGAAAGCCAGTATAAAAAGCTGAAGTAGTAGATCACAAAGGATCTAAAAGTCTCTATGAAAGGTCAATACTTTTCAAAGAAAGAACAAGATTGTATTCATTGGCCACCATTAGACTCAAGAATAGTAAGTAGCCCTAAGACAACTTTACACTTGAAGGAATTTTAGTGTTGTCTATTTCTCCTGCAAATGAAAATCACATTCAGTTATAAATTTTATTTATACTAAAATTGAAAATTCTGATTGATTACAAGTCATAATTTTCTTGCTTTAATTTCAGAGGGAAGAAAGAGGGTCATAATTTGCTAAGCTTAGAGTTTACTCCTGGCTTTGTGCTCATGAATCACTCCTGGCAGGGTTCAAGAGACCATATAAAATGCAAAGAATTGAACCTTACTGCATGCAAGGCAAGCATACTACCTGCCATTCTCAGCCCCTTTGGTCACAATAAAAAATTTTTTAAAAACAATAAAATAAAATAAAATAAAGAGACATATTCATGAATAAAAAAAGGCATGACTTTGAAGAATTTCTATGTCAAAAATTGATGTATACTTTCACTTTTTCTTTTTTTTTCTTTTTTTTTGGTTTTTGGGCCCCACCCGGAGATGCTTAGTGGTTACTCCTGGCTCTGCACTCAGAAATCTCTCCTAAAAGGCTCAGTGGACCATATGGATGCCAGGAATCAAACCCAGATCAGTCCTGGGTCGCCTCCTGCAAGGCAAATGTCCTACCACTGTGCTATAACTCCAGACCCACTGTATACTTTCACTTTTCATGCTGTCTCCTATTTCTCCTTCCCAAGATGATCTACTTTCACTTACACTGTGTATAAGTTATTTTGCTGCATGTTCATGTTTTTCTTACCAAGTGATAAGAAAAATACAATGTTTTTTAGTGAGACATGATTTTCTTTAACAATGACCTTAGTTTCTGATTGGAATTTGGTTCTCTAGTTTTTCGTGCCTTAGTTTGATGTTTTCATGATTTATCGTAATTTATCATGTGACAGGCTATAATTTACCATGTAACAGATTAGCTATACATTTTCTGTATGATGAATATGGATATATATAATTATTGATATATATCCACTTAAATTTGTCCAAATATTTTACTGGAATTGCTTCCCATAAATTATAATTGCTAGATAAAAGATATACAGATGTATTTTGAGTGATAAATGTAAAATATCCCCTAAATATGTACATTCCTCACTAGTCTTCTCTTTCAGCTTTTGTAGGAGTATTCCTATTTCTTATAAGCACAGTAACAAGAGCTATCAATATTTTTATCTTTAATCATAATATATTCCTAATAAATTGCTTTTTCTCTACCAACATTGAATTCAATCATCCTCACATAGCCTTATTAGACATTTTACATTAGTTGAATTTTCTCTTAAGTCCTTTTTTCATTTCTCTTGTAATATTAGTGTCTTTGTTCCCAATTTATGAGCACATTTTTAATTAAGGAAGCTAATATTTTGATTGCTGTGCCTCACATATAAAATGCTATAGGATTTTTCCCATTTATTTCACTGTGATGTCTTTTTGTTACATAGAAATTACATTTTTACTCGTAATATCTTAAGTAAAGGCAAAAAAATTACTAAGGAATTTAACTTAAAAAATAAAGACATGCTTTGAGTTTTAATGGGAAGTGACTGCAAAATAGGCCACCAAGGGCTCAAAGTAGATATTAGGTGATTTAATCGAGCCATGACAGTGTCCTACATGAAATTATGGTGGTGGCAGTAGTGGTGGGTAGGGTAATTGTAGAAACTATTTTTGTAAAATACAATGAAGAGAATTTTATATCTGTTAAATTGTTTGAATAGGTAAGTATTAAACTACTGTGTGCATTGTGGAATATGACCAATTTAGTTCTATTTCCTTCTGAAACATACAGTTAACCACCACCAATGTTTTTTGCTTAAAAGTTTAACAGGAAAAGGGGGGAAAATTAGCGGTTAACATCTAAAGTTCATGAATGTAAGTAGGAAAAACATTATTGATGGGAACTTGTAACAATGTTAAAAATGAATTAAACTAGCTTATTTTATATACATTTTAATTACAAATTTCTGAAACTCTGTAAACAAGGTTTTATCACCAGGGATTTTACAAGAAAATTAGATTAATATTCAAATAGAATTACTGAATGAAAATTTTTGTGACTATAGGGCCTATAAAATTATATGGATTGGGGCCGAAGTGGTGGTGCAAGCGGTAAGGCGTCTGCCTTGCCCACGCTAGCCTAAGATGGACAGCGGTTCAAAGCCCTGGCATCCCATATGGTCCCCCAAGCCAGGAGCAACTTCTGAGTGCATAGCCAGGAGTAACGCTGGAGTTTCACTGGGTGTGGCCCAAAAAAACAAAAAGAAAATCATATGGATACAACAATAATCACTAGCTAACAAGTATGGGGAAAGGATCATACTTCATGGATGTTTTCTAAATAATCAAGACCTAATATAATCAGGAAAGTTGTTTACTTAAGTATAAAATTTATAATTAATTCAAGGGACTGAAAAAATAGTACAGTGGATGTAGAGAGGGTGTCTGCCTTGGGCATAAATCTGGGTTCAATCCCAGCACCCCATATGGACCCAGGAGCCAAACAAAAGGTGATCCTTAAATTTAGAGCCAGGATGAAGTCTTGATCACAGCCAGGTATGGACTCCTCTCTCTCTCTCACCCTCTCTCCTTTCTCTCTCCATATATATGTATATATGATTATATATGGTTTGTACTTAAATCATATATATGTGGATAGACTAGATATATAGATAGGTAGATAGATAGGTAGATAGATAGATAGATAGATAGATAGATAGATAGATAGATAGATAGATAGATAGATAGATAGATAGATAGATACTATTAAGGTACCATCCACTTGAGTCAGATAATAAGAGACTTCTGAGGTTAAGTCATGTGTGATGACCTTTTAGATTAGATTCCAAATTCATTACTACATAAAACAATGGTATTTAGAAAGTCTGCAAACAGACACAACTCTATCACAGGCACCTATTCTCATGACCAGCATGCAATAGATCCTCTGACTTCACATTTGCCAAAGAGTGGAATCAGGTTGTTTAATTTCACCCAAAATCTCAGTATAACACCATGGAGGCAGAAAAGTCTGTGTGACTCAAAATGGGTTCCACCAGGGCAAGAGAAGAAAGAAGTTACCATAATTACCATAATTCTGAGAGGTTTGTGAGTTTACCTGACAGGACCTATGTTCTTTTTTTTTTTTTTTTTTTTTTTTTGGTTTTTGTGCCACGCCCGGTGACGCTCACGGGTTACTCCTGGCTATTCGCTCAGAAGTCGCTCCTGGCAGGCACGGGGGACCATATGGGGAACCAGAGGATCGAACCCCATGGTCTGTCCTAGGTTAGCGCAGGCAAGGCAGGCACCTTACCTCCAGCGCCACCGCCCGGCCCCAGGACCTATGTTCTAAGGGAAAGAGACACAGGCAACCTGCAGTAACCTCAGGCAATCCTGAGATTTGGAAAATATCACACTCTGCTCTGACACATTCTCTTCTCCAACACTTCCTGTTTTACTACTGACAAGCAGACACTGGATGCCCCAGACTCTAGAAGTAGAAGAGGGTAGAGAAAGTAAGTTGAGCTTTGGGCAGCACAGTCCATCTTGGTGGACTCCCCAATACAGGGAACGTGTCATTTATTTGACATCCAAAAACTCTGATAAATACATAGTAGAAAATGAAATCCTATTCACATGATGAAGCTGTCACATGTGGCAGAAACTTCATGTATTTACTCAGCATATTGCTAAAACATCTCCCTCTAGAAATTAATTGAATGCTTTGTTTAAAAAATGCATTGAGAGGCCAGAGAGATAGCACAGAGGTAGGGCATTTGCCTTTAATGTAACTGACTTGGAAGGGACCTGGTTGGATTCCTGGCATCCCATATGGTCCCCCAGCCTGCCAGAGGCGATTTCTGAATGCAGGGTCAGGAGTAACCCCTGGGTACTGCCAGGTTTGGCCCAAAACACAATCAATCAATCAATCAAGTTTAAAAATTGTCTTAAGAGGCCAGAGCAATAGTACAGTGGGGAGGCAACTATATTTTCCAATGCCAACCCAGGCTTGATCCCCAGCAGCAGATATAGTCCCCCAAGTCTGCCACTCGTAATCCCTGAGCAAAGAGTCAGAAAAATGTTCTGAAAACTTCCTGGTGTGGCAAAAAAAATTAAAAATAAAATAATGTTTTGAGTGTTTACACTATATAATTTGAACAAAATATTTTCACTTAACCATTACATCAAATTATGAATAATAAAGTACATAATGCATCAACTAAAAGGATATAAGCATTGATGGTGTCCAATAGTACAGAATAAATACACTGAGGATAAGTGTGATGGGAGAAAGTTTATTTTACTAGTATGATAAAAAGAAAACTGCTACTATCATCCTTTTTGCCTGATTCAGCCTAAAGAATATTTATTTATTTATTTACTTACATATTTATCTTTCTTTGGGTCATGCTTGGAAGTGCTTGGGGAATCATAAGTGGTTCCAAAAATCAAACTCTAGTTGGTGGCTTACAAAGTGAGTACCTTACACATTCTACTATCTCTCTAACTAATATTTAAACATATCTTAAGGCATTTGTAAAAGAACTGTGTAGTATCTTAATGTATATTCCTGTTCATAACACTTTTCTCATACCTCATGGTCCTTAATACATTGTCACCAATGTGCACCTCTGGTGGCTCACACCTTAACCAACACAAATTGCAGTGCTTGCATCATGTTAAAAAGCATTGAAAAGAGGAGCCGGAGAGATAGCATGGAGGTAAGATGTTTTCCTTGCATGCAGAAGGACGGTGGTTCAAATCCCTGCATCCCATATGGTCCCCCGAGCCTACCAGGAGTGACTTCTGAGCATAGAGCCAGGAGTAACCCCTGAGCACTGCCGGGTGTGACCCAAAAACAAAACAAAAAAAAAAATCATTGAAAGGGTAAGGAGCAAGTCTTTTAGCAATCCTTGTGACAAAGCAGAACATTTTCTCAGATGAGCTGTTTGCTAATGATCACATTGCTAGACAGTGATGACTTTACAACTAAACTATTTCAATATAATAAATTCAAGGCTGAAGTGATGTACAGTGGGTAGGTCATTTGCCTTGCATGTGACTAACCTGGATTTGGTCTCCTAAACCTGTCAGGAGCAATTTCTGAGCATAGAGCCATCATGTATGCCCCCCAAATAAATAAATAAAGATAAAGCAATAAATTTCATTTTATTAATTTGTTTTTTCTGACAGATTATTATGAACACTTCTTTCATATACCTACTATATATCTCCTTTTTATTTTTAAAATTTTGTATTTAATCTTCATGAGATATAGTTTAAAAGTTGTCAATAGTTGAGTTTCAATCATACAATGTTCCAACACCCAACTCTTCACCAGATGAACTCTTTAAAATAGCAAAGAAATATTATAATTTCCTAAATATAACTATAGCCAGGAATTAACATATTGCTCTAAAGATAACAACTTTACTGAGTGTTATGAAAAATTTGAATAAGTAAAAACATGTCATGGTCCAGAATATGAAGACTCATTGTTGCAAAATTGATGATCCTTTTTATTCTTTTAAATTAAGATATGGTTTTCATCTGAACCTATTAATATAATAGAATATTATATGAATTTGTTAAGGTAACTAATGTATTATTTATCAGAGAAAATTAGAAAGATTATTTGAAGAAACTGAGCAAAGAAATGATAAATAAGATCAACAAATTTCTTTGTGAATGATTTGTATGTTACATAGTATAATAATGATAGCAAACTGAAACACATATACTAGTAACAGCTCAGAGAAGCTGAAACTCAGAAACACATATATGATCCAGAAATTACTTCTGGTGGACTTTTATTCTCAGGATATGAAAATCCTAGGGACTAGAGCTATAGCACAATGGATAGGGAATTTGCATTTCATGTGGCCTACCCAAGTTTGATCCCAAGCATCAGGTCCCCAGAGCCTGCAGAGTACTTTTTGAGTACAGAGCCAGGAGTGACCTCTGAGCACCACTGGGCACGACACAAAAACAAGCAAACAAACGAATTAAAAAAAAAAAGAACATTCATTTACACAACATATGCATACCATTATTAGTGGCTGCACTTAGGACAATAGTTGAGGATAACATCAATCTAGATGTAAATAAATAGATGCAGATAAATAGTTTATAACTATACTGTATATATGAACAATAAACTACTAAGTAACTGCAAGAAACATTAAAATCATGCAATTTACTGCTGCCTGATTGGAATTGAAAGATAACCCTGTTGATTGAAGTAAGCCAGAAGAAAGACAAATGCATGGTGATCTCATTTATATGTGATAGATAGAATAATTGGTTGAAGAAATCCAATGTAGAAAAGAGGAAATGCCTAGACCAACATTGACCCCAGAGTTTAGAAAGGAAGAAAGAGAACAAAAAAATTAAGCCAGGAAGGAAGAAAAGAAAAGGAAGTAATGGTGGCATAGGGGTCAAGAGTCTCAGTTATACTGGTTATATAGAAAGTGTATCCAAAGTTCAAGAATCCTAAAAACATGAGATGTACACTACAACCAATGAACATACCGCATCTTTTATAACCCTATCTGTCATCTTGACAGGAACATTTTAATGTTCAGTGGTTGTAGTTTAGGTATCTCCAATTTTTTGATAGGGCGTTTTAATTTTTTTGTTATCTTTGTGAATGTTTGGTATATATTGAATAGTTACCACCCTTTATATATGTTGAGTGGAAATATTCTCACCCTTTCAGTAGGGTGACGTTTAGTTTGTGCCCATGTCCTTTGCCAAGCAGAACCATTTTATTTTGATATAATCCCATTTGTTTATTTTGGTTTCTGCTACATTTGCCAAAGGAATCATTTCATTTAAAACACCTATCAGGTCCAAATCTTGGAGGGTTCTGCCTCTGTTTTCTTCTACATACTTTATGGATTCCAGTCTCATTGCAAAGTCCTTGATCCACTTTGAATTGACTTTTGTGTGAGGTCTGAGATACCATCTAAGACCAGTGAGAATGAGTCATTTCAAAACAACTGGAAACAACATTTACTGGCAGACTATGGTGAAAAAGGAGACCTCCATTGCAGGTGGGAATGGTTTCTGGTTCAATTTTATGGCAAACATTATGATGGTTTCTGTAAAAAGTAAGAACAGGCAAGTCCCCAGTTCTGCTGAACACAAAGCAGCATGCAATAGCAGTACACACACCCCACAACCACCACAAAGACAAAGGCCTAACTTCACTGCATTCCACGGATCTTGACAGAGATGCCTACAGCTAAAAACTCCAGGTATGCTGATGTGAGGTCTAAAATCTCCTGACTGCTTTTGAGTCAGAATGAAACATCTCTCTTCATGCCTCCATATTTCCAGAAGCCCTAACCGAAGCTTCCAGAAACCCATATTTATGACCCACAACAACCACCATGCCAAGCTCCACAAGTCCTTGAGATCTGGAGCATGTAGCCACATTATACCTCCATAGATTTTAATACTGACATCCCAGTACCAATTTGATGTGAAATTATCACAAAAGCCAACTAAATTCAACAAACAAAACCAGCAATAGAAAGCTTAACTAACAACAAACAGCTTAGTAAATCTTTAGATAATGACTAAATGACCCCATTGTGAGATATGACAATCTTCACAAATTTTATTTTTATAAAGTTTTTTCAATAATTCCATTAACAATTAGTTGTACCAAGCAATTATTAAGTAAATTATGCTTGCCCAGGAGCAGTCGAGGGAGGGTGGGAAATTGGGGTCAATCGTGGTGAGATTGGTGTTGGAACATTCAATTCAAGAAATAACTGTAGTATGAGCAATTTTGTAAACCATGTTTAAATAAAGTTTTTTTTTTCAATTTAAAAGTAAGAATAGGGGCTGGAGTGGGTACAGCTTAGGGCATTTGCCTTGCATGCAACTAACGTAGGACAGACCTTGGTTCGATCCCCTGGCATCCCATATGCCCAACCCCCAAGCCAGGAGCGATTTCTGAGCACATAGCTCAGAACCACTGAGTGCCACTAGGTGTAGCCCAAACAAAAATAACCAGTAAGAAGTCTACTTCCATATGATTAAACAATTCCACTTTTTAATATCTAACCCATAACAAAATAACAAAAACAGGGGCCAGAGAGAAGCATGGAGGTTAGGCATTTGCCTTGTGTGCAGAAGGTCAATGGTTCAAATCCCGGCATCCCATATGGTCCCCCGAGCCTGCCAGGAGCGATTTCTGGGCATAGAGCCTGGAGTAACCCCTGAGCGCTGCCGAGTGTGAACCCCTCCCCCCAAAAAAAGAAATAACAAAAACATTTGCTTTAAAAAACATATGCATGTCATTGTTCATTGCAACACTTAGTATGACAGCTAGGATATATGATCAACATAGGTGTCCAATAATAGATAAGTGTATGACAGTAAATATATATATATATATCACACCTTCATATATATATACATATATATATATAAACATGTGGGGCCGGGTGGTGGCGCTGGAGGCAAGGTGCCTGCGCTAACCTAGGATGGACCGCGGTTCGATCCCCCGGTTCCCCATATGGTCCCCCGTGCCTGCCAGGATCGACTTCTGAGCAAATAGCCAGGAGTAACCCCTGAGCGTCACCGGGTGTGGCCCAAAAAAATTAAAAAATAAACATGTATACACACATTCACAACAAAATATTATGCACTGCAGGAAATGAAATCAGGCAACTTGGTGAAGCTCAGATGGAATTAGAAGATATCCTGTTAAGTGAAATAAGTGAGAAAAAGGTCAATATCTAATGACCTCACCTCTGGAGTATATGGAAACATGACAAGGTAATCCAAGGTATAATATTTGGGCAAATCCTTGGTCCTAGATTATAGGATTGAAAAGAAAAGAGGAGAGAAATGAAGGAGAGAAGAAGAGGTAAATGGCATAACATGGGCAAAGACAAGGGGCATTGGAATATGTTGGCAGTGTATGTTTGGTATATATTTAAAGCACATAGTCATCAAAACTGAAGCATAAGAACTGAACGATTACAATCTTAAAAAAATTTTTCGACAAGCTTAGGTTGAAGGCAAGAAAAGTTGGGAACACTGGTGAAGAGAAGTTCACACTGGTCTGAAATGGTGCTGAAATATTGGATGCCTGAAAAATCAGCATGGGCACAAGTGCAAAATCACAGTGCCTAAATTTTAAAAACGTATTTAAATTTTTATTGTTATTTAACAAAATGCACAACCAAAAATTAGAACCAGTATAGCCTAAAAATCCAATGTCCCGTTTATCCCATATATTATTTCAATATTGTGCCATATCTATCATGTATATTATCAACAGAAATTAAATATTGTATTTAATAATCATAAGAAATGTGCTCTAAACTTAGAAAAGTAAAATATAGCTTTTGTAAAGTTCTTAACTATACAAATACTGACAACAAATAGAATCTAAAGAACTTTGGAGTTCTCAGGTTTTTGACTCTTTCTCTGTTATTCCTATTTTCTTTACTCTTTAAATTGATCAAAAAAACCTTTTTAAAAAAATGAATTTTCTCTTCCAGAGTAAAATGTATTCAAGCCTGGTGAAAACAGGCTGTTAATCTCTTTATTTTATTGACCTATTTCAGTTTCAGCTCATTAAACACAGACATTTTCAATGATCAAAAGAAAATGAACCAAATGTAACTTTGTGTAACCTTACTAAATAAGAGAGTTGTTCAAAAAGCAAATAAATCTGAACAGGTAATTTAACAGTGACAGGCTTCCATTTACAGAAAATATATGGAAGGAAAAACGCCATTCAGAAATAATTTTTACATTAATTTGATCACTCTTTGTGTTCTTTTCATCTAGCTCCTTTATCAGTTCTTACTCTCCCCAAAATAAATACTAAAGGAAACATGAATTAAAGTCCTTTAAAGCTTTAAGACAAGAAAATGCAAAAGACTGTGAACTCCAGAGATAGCTGTAGAGATCATTTAATTATAGTGCTATCTAGAATTATTAAAACTAAAATAAATTTTGTTATTCTAGAACAAGAAAGAAAAACTAGCGATTCAAATCCATTATTCTAGTAAGAGCAAGAAAAAATTTTAATCGTGAAACAAAAATGTTTACTAGCTTTTAAATTTCCATTTGTCAAAATGACTATTTAAACACTTAATAGCTAAACAATTTCAAAGTAATCATATCACATTAGCACTTACTTAAATAATCCAATTTCTGGCAAAATTTCCTAATACTTCTTGTAAAATATTCTAAATAAATAATCAACTGTGTTTCATATAAGAAAAGAATGTTCTGATATCTTGTTCAAAGAGGTGCAAGAGACAAGGTATTTATTTATAAAAGTAAAATTTGGAAGTGGGAATTGCATTATTTGGTGAAGGAAAAGGACAGTGGGCCACACTCAGCAGTGTTCAGAATCTACTCCTGACTCTATGCTCATAGATTATTCTCTGGCAATGCTTAAGGGACCATATGTGAGATATTGAACTGAGATTGGATGCATTCAAGGCAAGCACTGTAAACCACATACAATCTCTCCAGTCCCTGGAAACACTTTAAAGATAAATTAAATATATAGGCATAGGAGATCATTCAGATGCTATAATATTTGTGATACTAGCACAAGACCACAAGTTTGCTCCCCACAATTGCCTCTTACACAATGCCTGAGAATTATGGAAAGCATTGGACTAGTCCCCAATACTGCAAGCAACATTTCCAGCCACAGCACAGCAATGTGGGTATGAGCATCAGACCAATAGTAAAATGTGGGTTTTCCCCCTATGAGCTCCTGTGAGTACATCTCAGACACCTCCCACCTCAGATAGCACTACAGGCAGAATGACCACAGGCCATACAATTAGACTACAACCCATGTAGAGAACCCTGATCAAGTGTGTGGGCACCAGAAGGTGATGTGTGGGATTCCCAATGAGAAACAACTAAGTTTATGTGATCACTGGTCATAACTACATCCAAGAAAGAAGGCAAAAGTGAACATAGTACCCCAAAAGTAAGTCAAACCTACTAGCATATGCCAGTGATTATCACCAATTACCTTCTTTTTCTGAAAATCTACAGTGTCCTCAGTCAGAGTGGGATCTGGGCCCCAAGTCAATGGCATTTCATAAACAACCTTGCCCACATAAAATTCTTAAGGGCAGGAGATGAGAAAAGGGAATCATTTTTCTAAATCATCACCGTGAATTACCTATGGAAAAAGATTATAGTGAAAGAACTATATAGAACTGAAATGCAAAGCAATCAATCCAGAGCCAAATGTAAGAGGCCTTTGGTCACATTTATTTATCTCCATTATCCGGATAATAGATCAATGAATGCTCAAAGGCAGAGACTACATTGACTATAATAATACTAAAGGAGAACAAACAAAACCTGCAAATGAATTGCTTAAATGTTAAGTACTTTTCTTTCCTAACATGTCATTGGAGAAAAATGACTTCCATGCATTAGCATGGCCATTCACGTACTCTATTTTAAAAATATGACAGAAGTGACCTTGTATGGAGTAAAGGTTCTATCCCTGTACTGCAAGCTTCCTTGAACATCACTAAGTGATCAGTAATCCCTGACATAGAAGGGCCTAGCAGCTCTGTCTTGTTGGGACCTAGTCAACGAGAACTAACCCAAATGGCCAAGAATTCCAAGAGTGGCCCCAGATATCCTGAGCACTACTTTGGAAGCTCCCTCCACTCCCATAAAAGTTAAATAAAATGAAAATGTTTAAATGTTTTTTAATGGAGACAATTACAGCAGGCATGAAGCTTATTTTACATACAGGTTTATTTAATCTCTATACCGTATATGGTCCCTCAAACAACACCAGGATTGATCACTAACCACAGAGCTAGAAGTAAGCCCTGAGCACAGTTGGGTGTGGCTCAAGCCCCTTTCCACCCAACACACACATTATTTTTTCCAAAGATTGGGCAATTTTATAAGTTTGGTAGTGAAATTATCCAAGAAAATATTAACAACACTGACTCTCTCCCCTCTGAAAAAAGACTATGTTCTTTCTTTATTCTCTCCCACCTACTCATTTCTTTAAAGAAAAAGAAAAAAGGGGCCGGGCGGTGGCGCTGGAGGTAAGGTGCCTGCGCTAACCTAGGACGGACCGCAGTTCGATCCCCCAGTTCCCCATATGGTCCCCCGTGACTGCCAGGAGCGACTTCTGAGTGAATAGCCAGGGATAACCCCTGAGCGTCACCGGGTGTGGCCCAAAAACCAAAAAAAAAAAAAAAAAAAAAAAAAAAAAAAAAAAAAAAAAAAAAAAAAAGAAAAAAAAAGAAAAATGAGCTATTTCACTTCAAGAAATATATAAACATCAACAACATAAAATCAATTTACTCAACATAACTGAGTCCAGATTAGAAGATTGTTTGATGAGCCCCATCTCCTACATTATTCATTCTACTAATAATAACAATGAGAAATATAATTAGGGCTGGGGAAATGGTTCAGCAGTAAATCATGTGCCTTGAATGTGTGAGAACTGGTCCAATAGCCAGCACCACCAGAAAATATAAAAGACCTAATTAGACATCAAATTGAGTCCATTAGATAACTACAAATTTAAGATTTAATTCTATAAACCAACTTTATTGCTTTACTTTAGCCTAATTACAGAATAAAAAAGAAGAACCAACAGAAATTCTGCTTTCCCATACCCTACAGATAGAGGGAAGGTTGGGATGTGTACAATACCCCAATATTAGTAACTAGGAAAGTAATACTCTGATGGAAAAGTAAATTCTTCTTGGCATAAAGTAGAAAACCATATCAGACTTCCCCATCGTGAAGTGTCACAATTATTCTGGAAAAAA
>PVKC010024664.1:0-16788 GCA_004027635.1 Crocidura indochinensis | reverse complement strand
AATTACTTGCTCCACCCTTCTTTTAAGGATTGCTTATTTCTTCCCCCCTTATCCTTCCCCATCTAAATGTGTAGGGAGTTACCCTCATTGGTTAGGTAAAGAAATTTGTACGAATGTGATTGGATATGTTTTCAATCCTGCTTGGTTGATTGGATATGTTTTCAATCCTGCTTTGTAACTCCTCCCCTGTTAGCAGGGCATAAAAAACCCTGCTCTCCCCCCAATAAAATTGGCTTTCGATTAGCAACCGTTATCCTGAGTCCACACTACTAACTTCTGCAGCTTGATTTTCTAGGTGATCACAAAAGAGCTTGACACTTGTGAATTATTTGTGATCGCTTCCCGTTCCCTGCCCTGGTTGAGAGAAACTGCTGGCCGGAATTCTCTCCCTCATGGGATAGGGGCTGGGGCGATTGCATTCCATATTGCTATTTTAAGTTCCTTGTCTGAGAGGTTAATCAGGAGGTTGGAATTTATTAGACCATCAGAGATTTCATCTTGATTTTAGGTGCCTGGGGTTTGCCTGCAAGGTTTCACCATTTTCATGCTTGTAATGTTGTTTTTCCTGCGTGTTGTGGTGGGGTTTATTGGTTAGAAAGAGTGCATGGCCACGAAGCGAAGCGGCCGCATGCTCTTCTGCTGCCACTAGTTGATAATTAGGCAGAAATAGGAGACGTTTCCCTTGAATCCTCAGCGTGGTCAGAGGCTCAGCAGGGCTCCACAGGGCCGGGTTTATATTTCTTAATGTTTGGTAGCACAAGAACATATAGCCATCAAGAAATAAAATATTTTTAAAGTAAAAACTATGAATTACTTCTATTTTAATGATTAACCTGGTATGATCTGACAGAGTACCATTTAATTCATTTTATATAAAGTGACTTCATATTTTTAATAATGAGAAACAAAAATATTGAGATACAAGCAACAGTTGCACAAAACTATACTTTTATGAACCTATAAAATAAGATGTGATCCTTTTTTATTATATTACACTTTACCAGACACTAAGCTTATGCTACCTCATTTCTTTTTTTAATTTTAAAATAATATCTTTATTTAAGCACCTCGACCACAGATCATTATTGTAGTTGAGTATCAGTCAGATAAAGAACATCCCTCTTCACCAGTGCAATATTCCCACCACCAATGTCCCCCATTTTCCTCCTCTCCCACCAACTGTATTCGAGACAGACTTTCTACTTCTCTCACTCATTGACATTGCTATGATAGTTGTCAGTGTAGTTAAGAAAGAAACATTTTAATGACAAAAGATTGACATTGGAATGCAGAACCAATTACCAACAGTGGAGGAGTGGTAGGAAAAGGGAAAACTAGACTAGGAAAGATGTAAGGCCTGTCGTAGAAAGTCCTGGGCACAAGTTCATCCTTATTCAACCACAACTTGGAAAGCTAATGTTTATAGTGTTTCCTTCCCTTCATCTCTAATATCTATGCCCTTACTTAAACTATGTTATTCTTTAACTACATTAATAAACTTAGAACTATACACCATGAATGGGCCTATGTGCCTCAAGTTTGGAGTATATCTGCCAATTTCCTCTATCAATTTCTTTTTCAATTTGATTTATAAAGACATTTAGGCTCTGTGATTTATAGTGACAGTTTCAGCATGTAATGCTCTAGTACCAATCCCACTAAACAGTGTCAATTTCCCTTCACCAATGTCTTGGAGGTACCTCTCATTCCCTATAGAAACATATGAAGGGAAAAAAGACAAAATGTCCAAATAAATTAGATCAGACATAAAAAGGGAAATTCCATTAAGACCCTTCATAAATTCAAAGTATCAAGAGCAGTCATGTTCAACTGTTAAACTGGAAAAACTAAAAAGGCTGATTCTTAGAATCATGCAAGTTCCCAAAACTGAGTGAAGAGGAAATAGAAATTATGTAAAGAATAATAATAACAAAGCAAATTAAAATAGTAATTAAAATCTCCTCAAGAACAAAGACATGCTAATTAGTGAATTTCATCAATCCTTCAAAGCAGCCTTTCTACTTTCACTCCGAAATATTGGAGAATCAGGATTCCTTTCTAACAGATGCTATGAAAACAACATTAGTCACCCTTTTTAAGTGTTTCCTCCATTTCTCAAACATAATGGATTAGCTCAAAAGGGTAAGTAATCCTTATCAAAACTGGGTTACACTTCAATGTCAATCTGCTTTTCTTCCTACAGTGAATGATATTAATTACTTTGTCGTTTTCTCTTCTCTCTGGATCTTCTTTCCATTTCACACATTGTACTATATTAACTCATCTTCCTTAGACCTGTTCAGGCAACATAGCCTCCTAGATACTATTAGAACACAGTATGTGAAAGAACCTTTTGCAGATTATGTACACATCCATTCTATTTTGAATCAGGCGCTCTGTGTAAAGGATTAATCATGTTTTTTTATAGTGTTGTTATGTTTTTCTTCCTTTTTCCCTTTCATCTCTCAAATCGATATGTGTAGCCTCTAGAAGGACTCCTCCCATTTTTTTGCTTGTTTGATTTTTTCCCCATTTTATTTTTCTCTTACCTTCAAACAGAACCACATAACTTGAACCATCTTGTTCTGCCTCACAAATTGAGGGGAAAATAAGGGATGGTACCAAGACCACACAGTCGTATGACCATTAAGTAGAAACAAAATATGATCAGACTTAAAAGACAAATCCAAAGCCAATGACACCAGAATTGATACCCAATCTACAACAAGCTAGACCCAGAGGGGACCACTTATACTAGCAGTCCGCGGGTTAAAGGAGGGGGATATGGGATGCAAGCTGGGAACAAGGGTGAGGGAAGACAACATTGGTGGTGGATGTCCCTTATTCAATGTCACTGTGTACCTAAAATATTACTATGAAATATTTGTAGTACACTCTGGTCAGAATAAAAATTTTTATGATTAAAAAAGAAAGAAAAAACTAATTTCTAGTTGATATTATTTCTGGTTATAATTGATACTGTCTCATTTTCTTTTTTTAAGGTGAGTCTGGCATCATTGTGAACTAACAGCATTCTGTAAAAGTACTTAGTCTATTGCACTATAAATGTTTCTACTCTGACAGCATGTAGTATATTAACTTATACTGCCTATTCTGTTTCTCTTCTCTCTATATCACATGTTAGTGAGCTCATCAGTATTTGCATCTCTCTCTTAGTTTTAACATGATAGCCTCCAGTTCCTTCAACTTTGCAGAGAACACACTTTCATCTGTTTTACAGGTGCATAGCATTCTATTTCATACATTACACCCCAACCTATTGGTTCTTCTGTAATTGGACGTTTGGGCTGTTTTCATATCTTGATCATCTTATGAGGAGCTTCCATAAATATAGGTGTGTAGATAATCAGGGAACTGGGGATCTGCAAGCTTGGCAAGCAGCTTGTCTCTAATTTATTTTTCCAGCCCCTATTGGTCTGTTTTTGATAAGAATCAGAGGTGTTTGTTGACTTTTTGAGAAAACTACTAACAACGATTCTCTATTTTACAAAAATTATTTACTGTCTTCAATTGACTGTTCTTGATTAAGAGAACCAACTTAAGTTAATTTTGAAGGAATCAAACTTTTTCTATTTCCTCCTAAAGGCATTTATGAAATGTTTGTCATGCCGATAAACTATAGAGCCAACCTGTCTCAGTGACTCATGATCCAATTTAACAGGTATTTAAATATTTCATATTTTTAAAATATTTTGTCCCCCAAACCAATTCATAAATAAAATCCTAATCTCAACATGACTTAAAAAAATCTCCAAACTGTTTACTTCTGTGGTTTTTCTGAAAGTGCTTATTATCTTTGCTATTAAATGCTTGTATTCAAGATAAGATGCAGTTGCTAATTACTATGGGATGGAGTATACCAGGTTGTCTAGGGCATAAACTTCTCCTTGCTTGAATCCAAGAACATAACACTGTATTGAGTGGGAATCTTCCAAACTCTGCTGAAGAAACTCATAAGTGCTAATATGGTATCTATTAGAAAAATCATCTATTAAAAGAAAAGAATGAAGGATGACCTGAAAAACTTTGTTGTCTGAAATGTTTTCTTTTGTTATATAAAAATTCCTTTCTATTTCTCTTCTCTATGCATTCTAAAATTCATCTAATATGTTTGTTTAAAGAAATAAAACATTTATCTTTTCATTCTAATCGATCAATCCAGAACTCAGAACTCTGATTAAATGTTCTCATTTTCTTGGCAATATAATTAATTGCATAGGTTATTAATGTTTGATTTCATAAAAGAGCACAATTGAGAAAGTTGATTATAGAACCAAAACTTTGACTGGGACACATATTAAATGATAATTGGAACAGAATCAAATGCAACCATAGTTTTAAGAATTATAATTGACATTGTGAAGACTATACTTATAAAGTACTTTCAGAATGTATGAAGTGGCATCTTATTTATATAATTCCTTGATTCATGAGTGAATAAGGAAGTGTACATTTTGAGAAGAGAATAAAACCTTCAGATAGTCTAAAAACTTCAATAAAATAATAACTAAAATCTATAACTACTAGGGGTAATGTCTGGTTTGACTTGCTAATTTTGTGAAGTTTCTAAAAGACTAATTTGAGCCCTATGTAAATAAGCAGCCTAACTATATTAAATACATAATAATATCATATTCAATATCTGAATGAATGGGAGAAATCTGTAGAAAAATATTTATGCTTGGATATAAAATTGTAATAAATCCTTACAGGTTACTTTATTATTTTTCCTGTGAAATATTTTGCTTTTTGTAAGCCACATGATTTTGTTTCCTATATATAAGATTGGTCTGGATCCTATGGACTTACACTTATGTGTCAGTCCTGAATGTTGCCAAGTGTTCCTCCCCAACAAAAAAAGGAAAGAAAAATATTTCCAAATTTTATTATAGTGGCATTGAATTCATACTCTTTCCAACTGTACTAGTCATGTGAAAGTCTGTTCAGTCTGTTCAATGTATTTTTCCATTGATAACACTCATAGCAAAGTGAGACATTTAGAGAAGGTCTTTGGAGCTAAACTAGTTTCATGTTAAGTCTCTGCAACTGTGCCCTTTGGTAGTTTTTCATGTGGACATAACATGATGGGCAATTAAGCTGAAGTTCATTGTGTGGTGAGGAATAACTAGCTGAGCAGTATGCCATGATTATTTATAGCCCCTGGAAGGAAAGTCATTATTGAGAGGAAAGAAAATCCCCTTCCTGGCATCAACATGCAAATACTTCAATACATGTGACTACCCATGAAGAAATGAGGATTTCCTCTTTATTTCATATTTTAATAAAAATTTGGAAAAACAGTAGTTTGCTTGGTGTATATCCAATAGGGCACCTCCAGTTTGTTATTAAATGTGTTCATTAAAAATAAAAAAACAAAACCTTTTTCAACAATTTTATCTGGTCCCCATTTCTTAGCATTCTATTATCTTTCCTGCCATATGAAATCAACATATTTCATATCTAAATTGAGAGTGCATTTGAAAATCAAATTTCAAAGACATGCCTTCTAGTGGGCTAACTGATAGGAAAGGACTGTGATTATGCCTAATTTTCACACTCTACATCACGATCTCATTGATTATGTTTCTCAGCTTGCTGAGGGTGCTGTGAGGTGATTTTCAAGATGAATATTGCTATTTGCAGGTTTTCCTGAATAGGAATATTTTGGGATTAAATTGCACAAACCAAGCAATGTGCAGTCAATTTTTACTCCAGCATAAACAATGTATTAGAACAGAGCCCTTAAGGCTTTTTTTTATTTGGGTTTCATTACACAGCTAGCTGCATTTCATCAATAAGCATGAAGTGCCAAGCAGGCAGAAGTGAAGCTCAGAGAGGGCATTACATATATTTTAAAGCAGGTGCTCAGAGTTTGTCTAGAGAAAATTAATGGTTTAGTTAGCAAGAAACTAGACCCTTAATTTCAGAAGAACTCATGGCTGGACAAAGACAATATCTTTAAAGTTAGAAAAACAGGGGTAGTTTGTTTATTTCATTTCTTTGCATTAACCCGCAATTTTGGGGGTGTCACTTTATCCATGGCAAAATATGGCCCTTGGGCTAAAGAAAATGCAAGAAGTTGGTTTGTATGAGGCTATCCTGGGTCCCCCGAATATTAGAAGTGTTCCCTGAGTTTAGAACCAGGAGTAAGCCCTGAGTACAGCTGGATGCAGCCCAAAATAAAATTTAAAGGGGACCCTCCTCAAAATTCCTTAAAGTATTTTTGGACTTAGTTTAAAACAAAGCAGAACAAAATCCATTTGCCTTATTTTATTAACTGAAAGAAGCTGTTTAATTTCTTTAAAAGCAAAGGGCTAAAGCAGAGAGTACCAAGTAAAATTACTTATAGCTAGTGAATTCTGTATAATCTTATTAAAACCTAAATTGGACAGTGGATATAGATGGAAGCTAGACAAAGAGGGCTAAAGAACTGGGCAAGCTAGTACATTATTCACACAGGAAACCCTTTCCTGATTACAATATAGGGGGCTGATAATTTCTCATGCCATGCTACATATGTCTCCATGATTTTTTTCCTTGCACATAGTCAAAAGCTGAAGAAAAAGGCGAAGGGGATATTTCTGAAATCTGCACTTCAGAAATGAAAAACTCAAAATATGCATAGAGAACTGAAGCCAAGAAGATTTTACTGCCAGGGAAAAAGCAGCTGCCTCTCCTCACAGTGATTTAAACCAAGCTGCAGGAGGCAAGTATCATGACACTCCAAAACTCTATACAGCAGTGAATAGTGACATGTAGCATTGATAAAGGAAAGTGATTAACATAACCAAGAGTGGCTTTCATTCCCAACTGCAGGGATTCACTTGGCAGGAGCCGATAGGACATGAACAAACACAGACCCAGTGTAAATTGTCATTATTTGCAAACCATTCCAGGGGTAGACTTGGAACAAAATCACTTGGGTTGAAATCTATTCATCTTGTGGATATTTTCATTTTTTAGTGATGCACAGGGGTTACTACTGACTCTGCACTTACTCCTGGCAGTGCTCAGGTGCCCATATAGGGTGCCAGGGATAGAACCCAGGCAAACCCCTACACACCATACTATTACTTTGGCCCCTCGTTTTCCTTTTAGGAAACTTATTTGGGCAGAGATGGTTCATTTTGAATAAATTATTTATCATTTTCCTCAAAAAACATCCAAATATCATATTTAATACTGATGAAAGCTTTTTAAATCAAGTCTGTACATCACAAAACTATTCACGTTTAGCAACCAAGAGTCAGTAGCATTTCCTCTTTGCAATATAGATTAAGACATATTTTGCAATATGTTAGAAATGTTATCCAAAGATTATTAGGAATCTAAGAATATTCATTATGGAATAAAGTGCAGGTATTTCTTCATTATTAACTCAAGTAACAGTATTTCTTCTCTGAGACTGTTTACAAAGTACTGGAAGGTCTGCCATGATAAGAGGCAGTGTACTAGGGAATGGGAATTTTTCTAGCTAAAGATACTATCCTAGATAGGTAGAACAGCAAGTATCTAAGAACTGATGGCTTCCCTAAATGACGCTGGGCTTTGCGTTCACCCACACTGATTCCTTTGACAGTGCATGGGCTAAATGCAGGTGATAGGTGCTATAGAAGCCAGATTTTGGCACCCAGGTTTTGTCACATGGAAAATGTGCCATCACTGTGCAGGTTAATTTCCTGCCCTTTTCTCTTGAAAACAAATAACATGAATAAGAGTTCCTTTCTCTCCACATCCCCATCAACACTGATTGTTCTTGTTCTCTGTGAGGTGTGCCAGTCTCTGTGGTGTGAGATGCTACCTCATCATTGTTTTGATTTGCACCTCCCTGATGATTAGTGATATGGAACATTTTTTTATGTTTCTTTTGGCCATTTGTATTTCTTTTTTGAGGAAGTGAATGTTCATTTCTTCTCCCCACTTTTGATGGGGTTATATTTTTTTTCTTGTTAAGTTCTGTCAGTACCTTGTATAATTTCTATATTAGCCCCTTATCTGATGCGTATTGGGTGAATAGTCACTGCTGGTGGGAATGTCATCTAGTCTAGCCTTTCCGTAAAACAATATCAAGATTCCTCAAAAAATTGGAAATTGAGCTTCCATATGATCCAGCACACAAAAATACATTTCAAAAATTTCTGGGGCCCGGGAGATAGCATGGAGGTAAGGCGTTTGCCTTTCATGCAAAAGGTCATCGGTTCGTATCCCGGTGCCCCATATGGTCCCCCATGCCTGCCAGGAGCAATTTCTGAGCACGGAGCCAGGAGTACACCCCTGAGCACTGCCGGGTGTGACCCAAAAACCAAAAAAAAAATTTCTTGCTCACACCTATGTTCATTGCACCACTATTTACAATAGCCAGACTCTTGAAACAACCAAAATGCCCTTCAACAGAAGAATGTCTATAGAAATTGTGGTACATATACACAATGAAATATTATGCAGCCATCAGGAGAGATGAACTCATGAAACTTTTCTATACATTAATGTACATGGAATCTATTATGTTGAGTAAAATAAGTATAGGGAGAGAGACAGACACAGAATAGTCTAACTCATCTATGGTTTTTAAAGAAAAACTTAAGGACATTATTGTAATAGTGCCTAGAGACCATAGAAAATAGATGAGGGCTAGAAGGACCAGCTCACCATATGATGCTCACAACAAAGAGTGTGAGTGCAGTTAGGGAAATAACTACACTAACAACTATCATGACAATCTTAATGAGTGAGACAAGTAGAATGTCTGTCTCAAATATAGCCAGGGTTTGCGAAGGGGGGCATTGGTGGTGGAAATGTTGCACTGGTGAAGGGGAAGGGGGGTGTTCTGATTATGACTGAAACCCAACTACAACCATGCTTGCAATCATGGTGTTTAAATAAAGATTTTATATTAAAAATAAAAAATAAAAGGAAAAAAGTTACCTCATTAAAAAATTGAGATTTACAAAGTTATCTATAGTTGGGTTTCAGGAATACAATATTCCAACACCAATTCTACCACTAATATCAACTTCCTTCCACTAAGCTAGGGTGAAATCCCTTACCTCCCAACTACAACCTTGGCAGGTTCATTTCACAGTACTGTGATTTTAGTTTAGATTTCTTAATTTCAGTGTTGCTGAATCTGTGCTTTGGATATATACCTATAGCATCCTCCCACATCACTGGTATATTAGAGGTCTCTGACCCCTGTTCCAACAGGTACAATAGTACAGTGGGTTGGGCAATTGCCTTGGTTGACATAGGTTTGGTTCTGGCAACCTAGATGGTTCTATGAACCCAGCCAAAAGTGATCCCTGAGTGCAGAGTCAGAAATTGGTCTTAAGCACTGCAAGGTGGTATAACCCCCTCCAAATTAAATCTCTAGGTCCTGTATATTTTCTTAACATTGAGTTTGTTCTAAGTAAGTCTATTAAGAGTGCAGTTGAATGAATGAAGTCATGCTGAGTTTTCCTGGGCACTCCTGGGTGTGAGCAAGAAACCAAAACCCCAAAATTTGTTTCTTCTTATTTTGAGGAGGAACATCAAATGTTTCTCCGGGGCTATTCCCAGCTCTGTGCTCAAGAGTGGCATTTGGTGGTACTTAGGGGGCTATATGGGGCAGTAGGGATCAAAATAGAGTTGACTAAAGTCACTGTATGCAAGGAAATTTCCTTCACTCCTGTACCTCTTCAGTCTCTTTCTCCTATTATTACTTAAGGCTTGTATCAATTTTCATTTTATCTTCATTATGGAATCCTCACACTTTCATTTTTACTTTCTTTTAATAAAATATCTAATAGAAACAAAAATGTTAGATTTCAATAATTCTAGAAAGCAAATAAATTGAACAATTTGGGTCCATGGCATAAAAGATAAGCTTTACTCCAAGATAGCAATTAGTCTGAACATATTTGCCCATATGCTCATTAATGACCTGAACTTTTCAATATATTAGTTTAAGGAACTGTCTTCATAATATTCTTGCCCACAGGAAATACAAAACAGAGCATCATGTTAGAACAAATATTTCGAGTAGACTCTTGGGAAGGGAAAATTTAGAAATTATAAACAATTAGTGCGCACAGGGATACTAAGAAAATATGGTGGTGGCATCCAGTGACACTTTTGGTTGGAGCCCAAGGTATACCTGCTACATTTAACAACCATCAAGAAGTCTTGATATTTTCATTAAGAGATTCCAACATTGTAAGCAAGAAGCTACAGTGTACACAGGGCCCTGAGGTTAAGGTGTTCAGAATTAAGTAGCTGAAATAAATAAGTTACCCAATGAATTCAAAGAACAGCTTAAAATTTAAGGGCACATGAATATACAAAGGCTTTGTTAAAAAATACACTGGAACACCAAACAGAATAGATACCCAACCTACAACAAACTTTAAAGTGGAGACGAGTTACACTAGTATTCTGGGAGGGGATAAAGGAGGAAGATATGGGAGACATACTGGGAACAGGAGTGGAGGGAGGACAACATTGGTGGTGGGAATGCCCTTCATTCATTGTCACTATGTACCATAAATAATTCTGTGTAATGAACTTCAGTCACAATAAAAATTTTAAAAAATCTTCTGGTAGAGTAGTAGAAAGGTTTAAAGAGCAATAGCACTGAGTCTTGATAACTATGTTTTAGTGAAGGCTAAGAATTGAATACAGGAGAAATCACCATATATTAAAGCATAAAATGAGGAAGAAAGTGATGCTGAATACAGAACTCGAGTATACAACATGGCATAAAACAACATGCATATGAAAATACCATGTATGTTAATATAAATAATTTTAAGTGGCGGTTTGCTTGCAAGCTAGGAGAATGGAAAATATATGGAATGGGAGTCAGTCACAGAGGGATACATAATATTTACTCATAAGGCTATGCTTTATTTTGTACATACCCAATATCCTGTGATTCCATTTTTAGAAAGTGAGTCTATAAATGTACGTCTATGAAGTGCAATTAAAGCAGGGATTAAAAATGCATCATAGGAACTTGATGAAAGCAATATAGTTAAAACATGAAGAAATGTACAACTGGTTATAAATGCAGAAATGAAAATAGAAAATGCTCATTCAGTATTAGTTCTACTACCAATATCAATACTACTAATATCATAGCCACAGTGGCAATGCTATTAATGAGAAAGATTTTATCAAGGTTGTTACTTTTAGGAAAGAAATATTTAAATCAGAAAAGGCCATACCTTAATGTCAAATGGTCCTGCTTGATATGGTTGATTATAAATTTCCAATTGACTCCTAATAGGAGAGAGCCATAGAAGCAGATGATTTATTTGATCGTCAAGCTGTCCAAGGTCTTTTATGTGAGACTCAATTTCTCCTTGTCTCTCAGGTAAATTCCTAGAAACCTGTGGAGAAAATATGTTTCTCATGATTTGAATTCTTTAAAGTTTACGTTATTTCTTATAAATGTTACAGATGTAACATATATGTACATAAATGTACAGATGTAGCTCTACTAAGAGGACAACATAATTTACATATACTGCATGGTAAGATTTCATTCGTGCGTTACAAACTATTCATAAATAGTCTAGTCGACAAATTCTATACTAAAACACTACCATTTTTTTAAAACTCAAAATGCACATAGAAAAATGTCCACAAAAACAAAGCAAAATACACATTGACACAAATGCATGTTGAACTTCAACTGAAAAAAGGAAAAGCTACCCTTTTCACTGTTTTATCATTCACTTATGGTATGGTGAATATTATATACCAGACACTTTATATTTGCCGCAAAGAAAAATGTAAAAGGGATCATTTTAGGTGCAAGGAAAATTGTTGGTGTTATTATCAGCATTTTCATGATCTAGAGTGTATAAATTCTAATATAAATAAGTACAACAGATTCATATAACTGGGATGGAAAGTAAAGGAACATCTGGTTTTGAGTTAGGTATACAAGATTACTGCACGTTATTTTTATTGAGTTTACCCTGTCTTGGGGCTCTACAGACAGCATATGTACAAAAGCAATTGCCATGCCTGCAGGTAACCTGGGTTTAATCCCTGGAACCCTGTATATTCCTTCAAGGATCTCCAGGAGTGATCCTTGAGCACCAAGCCAGGAGGATGCTCTGAGCAGAGTACAGTATGACCCTAAAACAGTAAGGAGTTTAATCTGCGTGCCAAGCCTGCCTTTTTTTTTTTAAGAATGCCTGCACTTAATGCTTGATTTTTAATCCACCCAAAAGTCCTTTGACAATAAATTATTTTTGTTGGGAGAGGCATAGTCAACATTGCCAGGGCTTCCATTTGTCTCTATTCAAGGAAAACTCCTGGTGGTACTTAGGATTCAAACTGTGATATACTTAGTACAAAGCCCCACAGATATTCTGCTTATCCAGGTTTTATTTATTGATGAAAGTGGGGCTTGGAAATTTGAAATTACTTGTGAAAGCAATTCAATATGTGGCTCAACACTGTACTCAAGTTATTTGGATTTGCAGTTGGGTTGAGAATTAGGCTGCTTGTTATTTTCAATTAATTACTTTTTATTTCTATATCGCTGTTTTTTAGGTTTATTTTTTAATATATTTTATTTAAACACCTTGATTACATACTTGATTGTGTTTGGGTGTCAGTCATTTAAAGAACACCACCTATCACCAGTGCAACATTCCCATCACTATATCACTGTTTTAAACCATACTGCAGTTACTGATTCCAAGTCCCAGTTCTGCTACACCAGTACCTTTCCTCCCCTCTAAATCACGATCCTTTTCCACCATACCCAGACTCCTCAGTTCCTAATTCTTGTATGCTTACATTGCAGATGATCTAATCCTTTCCATCTATTCCTCATCTTCATTGTTTTTAAATTCAAGTTCTAGATATCTCCAAGAATTTTAGCCAAATTTACTTTACCTTCCAGAGACTTTTTCTAGAACAATGCTACACATGGTCATGAATGACAAAGTTATTCAATATTACTAAAGATTGTTGATATACAAATGTAAGCAGATGGCTAAGTAAACAAATTTTTTTCTTTAGATTATCAAGTGCTAAAGCTAAGATGCAAATACAAGTAATTAAAAAGTGCATGAGAAGATATCCTATTATTTAGAATACGATTATAATAATATACTACAAGATTACAAAATATTCTCGATATTAGTGATTTCATATGCCTCTAGTATAATAATATATTATGACAAAATATAGAACATTTAAAAAGTAAACTGTAAAAGTTTATACATTAGTGCTTTATGTATACAATGTCCCATACATAGGGACAGTGTCATGGATACTCTTAATTAACTAATGAAGGAAAATTCATTTGAATTTTTATTTAGGTAGAGTGGCTTCACAAGTTCATGAACATATCTATATTTTAGAGGTACAATGTTACCACACTATGTTCAGCAACACAGGAACAATATCCCTCTACCAGTTCATTGAAATGTTAACTTACTCTGCAATCACCCTCAGTCCTGCCATCAAAATCAGAGGATTTCATTTCTTTTGGCAGTCCCTACCCTTGTTTTGTTATATACCACATTAATGAAATCACTTAATATTGTTTTCCTCTTAATGACTTATGAGATTAGAATAAAACCCCTTCATTCTGTAAGTATTGTAGGGAAAAGGCAATATTTTATCTTTCCTTTTTCTTTCTGTTGCTTTGATATTTTGTGATACCAGGAATGAAACCCCAAGCCTAATAATGGGAGCCATGGTCTCCATCATTAAGGCTACTCCTGATCCCAGGAACATTAAAGTATTTAATGGAGATCAAGAGATGTAAGATATAACAAAGTTACATTAATGGACAAAATAGCCAGTCAATACATTCATAATGCAAAGAATTGGATCAATATGGTAAAATAATATAAAATATCTCAGAGAAATATAGGATGCCTGCATTTAAGGTGTCCTGTACAAATTGATCCAACTCTGGCAGCCTTTACTTATGTGGATGAAGTGACAAAAACAGCAACAAGCTCAGTAAGGATGCAGCATCTACCCATGAACAGTGAATTATGATTCTGGATCTGCTTTGCCTTACTTGTATCCTGCTGTAAAGCCAAATAAATATACTACTAGATTAAGGTCCTAAGTATTTTCTGAAGGTAAAGAAAGAGCATGAATTTGTGTTAGGCGTTATTACCAAAGTGATTCCATGCGTGAGATATATATTCTAATAATGCTCTCAACTCCCTATTCCTAGGATTTTTAAAGATCAGTAAACAGTTTACGTATAATAAGATCATTTTAACCTAACATGTACATTTAAAGCAGCATTTCGCTGCTCCACTTGATAGCTTATAAGAGCCATAGAATCTGATGTTAGTAAAGATAAGAACCATTATGTTTTATTAAAATCCCTAAACTCGATGGGATCCTAAGTGATAGTACAGCACTGGGTTTGGTCTCTGGCATCATACGTGGTCTCCCAAGCCTGATGTTGAGTGCAGAGCCATGAGTAAACTCTGAGCACTGCCAGATATGCCCCCTCAAAACACTCTTAAAAATCCTTTAACTTCTACCTGTGAGCTCAGTTTGAGCTGACCACAAAACAGGTGTTTTTATTTAGGATTCCATTAGAAGCAAAAATAACATTTAAAATCGTCATTACTACCAAGTTTGCAAAATCATAATCAGGGTTGCTGGGATATAAAGATAAGGAGCCCTCCAACCTTGAAGGCAATGCGCTCATATCTATCTACTGTGTGTAATCTTTAATCAAGGGCTGTTTATTGCAACGATTTTATCTTATAGATAAATTCCTGGAATTAATTTCTTGAGGAATATAAGGCAGAAGTTGAATGGGAAGGATATATTTTTATCACATAAAAATTGTAATAAGACAGAGAGCCGACAGGTTTTTTTTTGTTTGTTTGTTTTTTTGGGTCACACCCGGCAGTGCTCAGGGGTTACTCCTGGCTCCATGCTCAGAAATCGCTCCTGGCAGGCACTGGGGACCAAATGGGGCACCGTGATTCGAACCGATTACCTTTTGCATGAAAGGCAAATGCCTTACCTCCATGCTATCTCCTGGGCCTAAGCCGACAGGTATTAAAATGCTTGCCTTGCATGCAGCCAACCCCAGATCAATGCTCAGCACCTCAAATGGTGCTCTGAGAATGACCAGATGTGATCTCTGAGCACAGAACTAGGAGTAAACGCTGAGCATAATTAGGTATAGTTCAAAAACAAAAAAAGTACAAATAACTTATAAAGAAAAGCTATTATCTTAACACAAAATACTTGTGAGAAATTACCCTATTTTAACAACACATTATTTTTAGAATGGAAAAATGTCTAAAATTGTCATTGAAAAATACTCTTCATTTTCCTTGACAGTATTACATGGAAATTGAAATGTTCTATAATCTAGGCCTCGGAGTACTATGGGAAGAAAAGAAGAAACGAAAGGAGGACCAGAAACAAATACAAAAGAATGGAGGACAGGGCCCCAGAGGTCTCAGGATCATTGATAGTGTTAATAAAGGATAGAACACAATATCCAAGCCAGAGTCAACAACAATTAAATCATGAAACCCAAACTTTGACATCCGAATTTTAAATTGGGCCTGTTTTGCTAGCAGGCTGAGGAGGGTGGTGGTGGCATGGGGTGCACTTCGAGAACATTGGTGGAAGAAGAGTGACACTGGTGGTGAGATTTCTCCTGAAATATGTCAAAAACACAACTATAAATAACTTTGTGAACCATAATGGTTTAAAAAAATGGATGTATTTTAACACACATGCTTTTTGTCCCTCTTCAAAATAATTATCCAGGACTTTATGGCTTCTTCCATAACATTTAAGTAACAAATAATAATAGATGTGACTAACATAATATTATAATGAGTAGGGTTTATTTCAATGTCTAAATTTATAAATATACTCACTCCTAAATTTATAATTTTATTACAATTTAAAAATAAACCTTTAATATAAAGCACATATATCCTAATAATCTTTAAAATTATTACAAATCCATGTTCTTTTTATAAGATGTATGTACCCTGAGGCTAACCAAAGCAAATACATTCAGTTATTTTGTTTTACTTTATTATATAACCAAATTTGACCTAATTTCACACATTATTAGTTTCCTTTTTAGAAAATAACTGTACGAATTTTATTTTTAAAGATGTAGGTGTTTTAATATTAAGTTAAGTGGATATTAAATATCTCATACCAAAAATATAATGGAGAAAGTATGAAAAAAGAAAATCATAATTCATAAAATATTTCTTTGGGAAGTAGAAAAGAATGAACTATTAAATATAGCATTTATGTTGTTCATATTGAAATTAAAGGCAATTAGAAAAAAATTAAAGTAACCCCAAATATTGCAGTATAAATTGCCAATAAACTTATTTCAGTGCATGAAAAATATGTACAATCTAGTTAAGAACTAGCCGAAACAGGAACTGGAGCAGTGATGCAAGTGGTAGGGTGTTTACATTGCATGCACTAACCTATGACGGACCGTGGTTCGATCCCCCCGCGTCCCATATGGCGCCCAAGCCAGGAGCTATTTCTGAATGCACAGCCAGGAGTAACCCCTGAGCATCATAAGGTGTGCCCCTCCCAAATAAAACCCAAAAAGAACTAGCCAAAACATATGCAAAAAATCACAAAAAATGCAAATAACAGAGTCTAAATCCAAAATCAGTGAAATGCCAAAAAAAATGTATAACATTAATTTGCCTACTATATTGACTTTCATAAAATATTACTTCATACAGAAATATTGTTAAGTATCATACACTGGAACATATACACATC
>PVKC010024663.1:0-10197 GCA_004027635.1 Crocidura indochinensis | reverse complement strand
TAATAAATGGTTATATATTGTACATATGACAAACTCAGATACGGGTGCAAAATTTCTTGATAAACAGTGGAAATACACACAAATAATATACACATACTTGAAGAATTTAAAGCCAAGTCCTACCAAGAGCTAAGAGAATACTGTCAATCTAAAAAGATTCATTGCCAGAAACCTGAACCAGCATTGCAGAGGTCACAGATTCTCTTGCCCTGCAGTGACTTTGTATCCTCTGCATTGTCTAAGGCAGAGCAGAGAATAGAATTTCCTTTTTTCAAGGGAGCAGCCAATGCTCATTCTAAGGGGGTAATATCTTTGCTGTAAGGAATCCAAACATTTCCTGGCGTTTCACACCCAGAACAATCTCAATCTTCACACCTCACCTGCTGTGGAGCTAATCTGGCCTGTGATAGCTGATTGAAATTCAAATTTAGGATTCCACTACAAATACTGATGAAAGCAAACTTATTTACTCCAGGACAGCAACAGGAGTAAACAAAAACATCAAATATCTCATCAGGGGGCCCGGGAGATAGCATGGAGGTAAGGCATTTGCCTTTCATGCAAAAGGTCATCGGTTCGAATCCCGGTGCCCCATATGGTCCCCCGTGCCTGCCAGGAGCAATTTCTGAGCATGGAGCCAGGAGTAACCCCTGAGCACTGCCGGGTGTGACCCAAAAACCAAAAAAAAAAAAAAATCTCATCAGTCCCCTAAGAACTGGGCTTGGAAACTAGAAGAAGCAGATATCTTCAAGGCTTCGCATTTATGTTTCTGATTTATCTAGTGCTTTACACTGATTTTTTTCTAGACACAGAGGTAAATGGAACTAAGCTTGAATGACTGTGAGTGTATGTATACATATGTATGCATGTATATGTATGCATATACATATAGGTTTGTATATGTATACATACACACATATATTTTACTCTCACCTCTGCAGCAAATGCCTTTTCCAAGAGTCATTGCCCAATGCGAACATCAAAGCCCTCCGTATTTAGGTGGCATTACCTAATGGACTGAGTGGGTTCCAGAAGTCCACAGTGACTTCAACAGGAAGGTTTCCGGTGGGGGGGGGGGGCTGGCCAGGCAGATGCAAGCAACTTGAGTTATCGGTGTTGCTCAGTTGCCCACACTGTTGTCTCTCTATTAGATTAGATAACAGTCTATTATTATATGCTAGGCTGTCAAGCAAATAAATACGCTGAAGGGAACGACAGTGTTCACTACTGCAGGGCTAGATCTGACCACCACTCACCATGGGGACTGATTGGATTTTCTTCTACCTAGATAGACCAGTGCCAACTCGGGTGCGCGTGATCAGTGGGTGTCTAAGATCCCTTTAACTCTGAAAAGCAAATAAGCAAGGACAAGTCTGAGAGCAGGGCCCAGAAATCTGGGAGGTGAGGGGCGACTTAGCCAGGTCGGCCTAAAAACCTTTGGGAAGATCCCAGTATCTTTTCCTGCAAATCTTTTCCGCAATCTCCTTAAAGAGTCTAGGAGAGACACAAGGTCTCCCGACAGAGCCAGTGGGAGACACTCCAGTCGCTGCCCTCCGGGGCACATAGAAGGGGGAAAGAGGGCGAAGAGCCTGGGGTCTCCCCAAGTCGGGGGGACGGTGCCCGCGCGTGGCACAAGTTTCCGCGCGCGTGGCCCGGCTCCTCCTCCACGCGGGGTCGGGGAGCAGCCGGGGCGCCCCGCGAGGGCTGCGGGCGGGCGGGCGGAGGGGGGCGGGCCCCGAGCTGGGCTCCTGGCGCCTTTCCAGCTCGGCGCACTAATACGGGCGAGGAGGCTTCGCGGCTCCAGTCTGACTGACGCCGGCTGGCTGGGCCGCCGCCGCCGCCGCCGCAGCCGCTGTCTCGGGCCCTGCAGCCTCGGGGCAGGGAGTGAGCGAGTGAGTGCGCGCGCGGGGCTCGGCGCGGGGGCGGCCCCGGGACCCTCGGCCGGGTTGGGGGCGGCGCCGGGCGGGGTGGGGTGACGGGGATGGGGAGGGATGAGCGGCGTGGCGCGCACAGGTAAGAGATGCCCTCCCCGGACTGAACGTGTGCGTGTGCGTGTGCCAAGTTTGCTTCCACCGGGGCAGCCACCCGGGGCTCTTACGTACTCAGCCAGGGTTTGGGGTGGAGGTGTGTGCGCGTGTGGGGTGTGCAACTAGGAGAAGCCGAGCTCCGGGGAGTCGCCCACGAGTCTCGGGTCGCCTGCCCGCCCCCCGGAGCCCTGGCAGAGATGATCGTGTCCTAGGCGCGCGGCTGTGCTTCCTTGGACTGCCAGGGCATCTTTGCATTTGGGGGACCGGCTCGGCTTTCCGGCGATGAGGGAGACGGTGGTATACGGAAGAGGGGGTGTTGGTGGGTGGTGATGGAGCTCTGCGACTCAGCCAGGCCGGCCCCTGTCTGTCCCCCTCTGCTTTGCAAAGACTTTATTTTGGATCTGCTTACCTTTGAGGCGCGCAAAAGCGAGCACCCCCAAAGTTTGGAATGCCGCCTGTTCCAGAGACTCGGGCACTAGGACTTGGATTGTGTTAGGCGCTGAGATGTTTGTCTTTGGCTTCGCCCTGCTCTTCGGTGCCAGCTCTCAGCACAGGGGAGGGGGGCGAGGTGGGGAAGGGATCCTGGAGGAGACACCCTGACGCCAGCTTTGTGATGGGAAGGAAGGAGGAGTGCGAGCAAAAAAACATTTTTTATGGATGGCTGATCTCGGACCAGTCTTCTTCCCGTTAGTCTTCTTTCCTCCTCCTACCCAGTGGCCATTGGAAATGAGAGTTTATAGATAAGTTCCTCTGGACGATTTCTGGGCTGGAACTGGTAGTCCTGAGAAATCACCCCACAATTGATGAGATCTAGTTTGGAGATCTGTCCATTTCTTTACCTATAAGACACAATCGCGGACACGCCCACGGGAGGGATCGTGCCGAACGAGTTGCATTCAGGAATCCAGTTTGCAAGGACCATTTTAGTTGACTTGCCAGATTTCTCAGATGATCTTTTGAAAGTTAAGTGTGGATTACTGGGAACAATAGGAGATAACCAGGCAGGTCCCTAGGCATTGAACAATGCTGTCTCATTATTTGCCCCTAAAGGAACTGAGCCATTGAGTCATCCTCCTGGGCCAGTGAAATGATTAAACTCCTTGACAGACTTCTCTTCGGTCTTGAGATGCCTGTCGGTGTGAAGGAATGTCCCTGGATATTTACATTTTAAAAATAGTGATCTATATTTAAAAAGGAAGTAGAAGTCAAATTCCAACACACCCCCCTGCTACACTTAAGACGATTCAATAAGAGAGCTTCCCTGTGCTTGCAGGAAACCATGCACAAGAGTTTGGATCACTTTCAAGTTTGTGGTTATCCAAGAAGGACACTGCAGATAAGAAAATGATGTCATCGTTTATAAATAAGGAGCATTTAAAATATAATGTGGCAGAATTTTCAAATAATATATCAGATAGATAACTTTTCTGAGGTAACAATGTCAACTGCCTTTAGCTGACAGCCCTTGGCATCTTAATCTATTCTGATACAAGCAACTAACTTCCATTTTTAATGCTTGACTATCTTTGTCAGAGTTGTTTTCTGCTCTGTGGTTTCAAGCTATGTTTAAGAGAATGCTTGTGTGTTCTTGAACGAAGCAAACTCATTTCTGACATTACAGTGTTTACTAAAAATCAAAGATATAAAAAAGTTAAGACCTTTACACTCCTCCTAGCTTTGGCATCAATCTTTTAAGACAGTGCGAGCTATTTAACATTTCTTCTTATAATCATTTTCCATATTTATTCTCAGTTAATGATAATTAGAATTATTCATAATTTGGGTGTCCTCTCTGATTGCCCAAACCAAGAAATGAGGAGAAAGAATTGGAGTTTTGTTTGTTTGTTTTTGGGCCACACCCAGTAGTGCTCAATTTTACTTCTGGCTCAGGGATCACTGCTGGAGGGGTTCAGGGGACCCAAGAGGTATGGGTGCTCTAATACACATTGGCTGTGTTGAAGACAAACATATACCGTATATACTATTACTCCAGTCTTGAGAGTATTTTCCAATTTTTTTTAAATCAAACATTGATAAGGATAAATTGTTTATCCTTTCTAATCATGGAAAATGTTACAAAATTTTATCATAAAGATTAAAATATTCAGTGTCAATTATATTAGCTCTGATTAATGGAAGTACAATCACCTTTGCCAAATTGGAGACGTGTTTAATAAGTGGTCATTATAGCAGTCGGCAACTAATTATTTTATATCTTATATTTCCTCTACAATAATTAAAACATTCCTTCCACAATAACGAAAACAGTTTAATCATATTCTGCTTTAATATGTCAAAAATAATATCCATTACTGTAATAATATGATATATGAGTTATTAATATGGCATAGTCCACTACATATACTAGTACATGTAAAAATATTCATATTTAGTAGAAAATGATATTGAAATTGTATTTTAATTTGCCAAACATTACATTTTAGAACTCTAAAGGGATAGTGCAGGTTTATGTTTATTGTGCCTAACATTTAGAGAAAGATCCAAAGCAAAATTAATATACGGAATAAAAGAACAAATACAGCCGAATTTTGAAAACACGAATATCTTCAAATTATTGCAATTTTAGACTGTTGGATTTATCTTTCTTTGGTTACTGTTGCTACTGGTTTGAAAAATTATCTTAAAGGAAAAAAGTAAAAAAAAAAAAGTTAAAAAAAAAAAAAAACACAAGAGCTAGAGCAATAGGGTAGGGTATTTGTGTTGTATGTTGCTGACCAGGTTTGATCTCTGACATTCTATATCGTCCCTAACCCTACCAGGAGAATTTTTTTCTTTCTTTTTTTTCTGGTTGTTATTGATTTACTTTGTTTGAAAAATTATGGTCAGTGATGGAGATTATTTTTGTCAATTTACTTAACACAAGTTCACCTTTGAGATTATAATTTATAATAATTTTTATTTTTTCTAATAATATCTTTATTTAAGCACCATGGTTATAAACATGTTCATAGTTGGGGTTCAGTCATAAAATGTACATCCCCTCATCAGTGCAACCTTTTCACCACCAATGTCCCCCATCTTTCTCCTCCCTTATTCCTTGCCTGTATTTGAGACAGGCATTCTATTTCTCTTACTTGATATCATTGTCATGATAGTTGTTAGTACAGTTATTTCTCTAACAGCACTCATCACTCTGTGGTACACTTCATGTCATGGGCGGATCCTTTCTGCCCACATTTCTATTGTTTCTGGGTATTTTTACCATACTATCTTTTACTTTTCTTAAATCCCACAGATGAGTGAGACTGTTCTGTGACTATCTCTCTCCCTCTGACTTATTTCACTCAGCATAATTTCCATGTCCATCTACTTATAGGAAAATTTTATGGCTTTATTTTTTTTCATGGTGGCTGCATATTATTCCATTGTGTATATGTACACTGTTTCTCTAGCCCCCTCTCACCACTCCTATGTAACACAGTATTAGAAGTATATGCTATAGCAATTAGGCAAGAAAAAGATATCAAGGGCATCCAGATAGGAAAGGAAGAAGTCAGTTCTCACTGTTTGCAGATGACATGATACTATATTTAGAAAACCCCAAAGACAATACCAAAAAGCTTCTGGGAACAATAATTCAGATAGCAAAGTGGGAGGCTACAAAAGTAACACTCAAAAATCAATGCTTTTTTATACACTGGAATGATAGAGAAAAATAGACATTAAGAAAACAACACCCTCCCCCCAAAAAACAACCCCATTTACAATTGTGCCACAGAAACTCAAATACCTTGGAGTCAACTTAACTAAAGAGGAGAAGGACCTATACAAAGAAAACCAGGAGTAATTTCTGAGATCAGAACTGGGAGTAACTCTTGAGCACTTGCCAGGTGTGATCCCAAAACAAAACAGAAAAATAAATACAATAAAAACTAAGACAAAGCCCTGTAAATCCATAAGTAATGAAATTGTGCACACTTCAGAGATTTTTTTCTCACTTAACCCAGAAGTGGTTAAGCCACATAAGGAATACGAATATGTCCATGTCATGAATAGAGCCATAATAAAAAATAAATATTCCTTGGCATTAAACTAACCTCTTAAAGTAAACATTCCTGTAAATTATGTTCAAAAGAAACGTGCTGAGTGAAGTTAAGATTTTGCAATGTTTGTTTGCATTAGAAGCCATAATCTTCACAAATGCTGGTAGTTCATCTTGTCAATGAACTGCATCTGACACTTCCACTTCAATGTCAGCCTCAGTCTGAACATGGACCACTTTCCCAGACTTATCTTCCTATTCCTTTCATATAGTCTGCTGCAATTAAAATGATAAGTTATAATTCCCTTGATTATTTTGGCTTTACTTTCTTTGCACTTTTACTCATGCTAAAGTGCCTTTACTGCTCACTGGCTTCTCATGAGATCCTTGCATTTATCAGCACTTTCCATTCTTGCCACATGTTTCAGTAAGTTAATATGGGCTCAATTCTTTCTTTTTCAATTTTCCCCAGTTTTTGGTTCACACCCAGTGGTGCTTGGGATACTACTGGCTCTGAGCTCTGGGATCAATCCTGGTGGTGCTCTGGGGACTATATGAGATGCTGATATTCGAACCTTGGTTGGCAAGGCAGTACCTGCTATACTATTGCTCCAGATATGTATCACTTTTATCTTCTCAGACTAGTTTCTTCACCTCTTAAGGAAAGGACCATGTTTTATCATTTTTATTTTTTTGGGTTTTGGGTCACACTCGGTGGTGCTTAAGGGTTACTGCTGGCTCTACACTTGGAAATTACCCTTGGCAGGCTCAGGGGACCTAGGTTGGCCGCATGCAAGGCAAATACCCTATCTGCTGTGCTATCACTCTGACCCTAATATTTTAACTTCTTGTATGCCAACCACTTAGTATTACTAAGTCAATAAATATTGGTTAAACATATTTCACTGAATTTATAGCCTTTGAAATACAGCCTGTAAGATTTTGAACTTTAACAGAAGGCCTTGCTACCTGTTAGGGATTGTAATGACCAAACCCTGTAGCCCTGCAGCCCAGTTGAACCTAGGCTGAGCATTAGTCAAGAAAACTTATCTTGGGGCCGGAGAGATAGCATGGAGAAGGATGGTGGTACGAATCCCGGCATCCCATATGGTCCCCCCACCACCCAGCCTGCCAGAAGCGATTTCTGAGCATTCAGCCAGGATTAACTCCTGGGTGCAGCTAGGTGTGACCCAAAAACCAAAACCCCCCCAAAATAAAAAAAAAAAAGAAAAGAAAACTTGTCTCTGACACTCTCATTACATTAATAACTTTCCTGTCGGACCCACTAGATATATACTGGAAACCATTTAGCCAACACAACAATAAAGAAAAAAAACCAAGCCCCTTAAAACATATTAATATGATATTACTTTTGCAATGAAAATTGAATGGAATTTCACATACGGTCACTAAATGGATATTTAGACCTCCTTTCACCACCCCCCTTTCCAGCAATAGCCATATAAAAATTGTTACTATTTTCAATGTGTAAGATTCAATTTAAGCTCACAAATGAAAAAGCTGATAGCTATTGAGAAGTGCTTCTGTTTTGGTCAAGATGAATCTATAGAAAAAAGTCTTGATATTAGTCAAGAGAGCCAACTTTTCTTTCTGTGCCTTTCTCATTGTCTTCCCATAAAATATTAGACAGCTGTTTTGTTTTGTTTTGTTGTGTTGTGTTCTTGGAGTCACACTCTGCAATTCTCTGGACTTTGCTCCTGGCTTTGCACTGAGAAATAACTCCTGATGAGCTTGGGGAACCATAGAGATGCTGCAGATCCAATTCATGTCAACAGCATGAAAGGCAAGTACTGTCCTGCTGTCCTATTCTTTTAGCCCCTAGACTACTTAAAATGCACTATCTTCTTTTAAAGACTTGGTTAATAGTTTATATGGTATAAAAACATAATTTAGGCTTAGTTCTTTCACTTGTGTACTGCATACAGTAATATAATTTTTTTTTTTTTTTGGATTTTGGGACACATGGCTAGTGCTTGCAAGGCAGACACCTTACCTCTAGCACCACCTCCCCGGCCCTGATCATATAGTTTTTACTGAAGAACTCTCTTAACTCAAAATCCATTTTCTAAAGCCAGAGAAATACTATAGCAGGTATTGCACTTGTCTTATATATGCCCAATGAGTTTGAGAGGGAAGGCCAGGTTTTCAAAAATTTTTGTTGTTTTGTTTTGTTTTTTTGATTTTTGGGTCATATCCGGCAGCGCTCAAGGGTTACTCCTGGCTCTGTGCTCAGAACTCGCTCCTGGCAGGCTCCAGGGACCATAGGGGATTTCGGGTTCAAACCACTATCCTTCTGCATGAAAGGCAGACACCTTGCCTCCATGCTCTCTCTCCGGCCCCGGTTTTCAAATTTTTAAAGGAGAATTTGATGTATGGCAGGGTTCAACTGGAGTTCCAGGAACTGCTTTCTGAATTCTTGCATCTAAATTTAACTTACCCAGTAGTAACACATTTCAGAAAATAATTCAGGAAAGGATTCACAGCTTTCAACAATGTTTTTTCATCCCATGGCAGAATATTTTACTTCAATTATTCACAGTTAATTATAAATCCATTGATTCATATTTCTATTTCCTTTGCTGGAATAACAGATGAGAAAATTGGAGTTTGGCTGGAAGTAGAGGAAACAACAGCTAATTTTAAAATTTAAACAATAGTTATGAGGATTCTTGGCTACTCAGCTAAGTAGGGGGCTGCTACAGAAAGCAGGTGGCAAAGGTAGGCCACCTACTTGGGCTAATGTTAGCAGTTATAGAAGCCACTTGGATTAAATTTGGTTTTAGCATTCTGGCCTGGGACTAGATCAGGACTTGTTTGTAAAGTGAAACTGGCAGTGATTAATGATATGAGTGAGATTATTTTAACGGGTGCCTATTAGAAGCCAGGAGTGGTAATGAAAGTGGAAGAAGAGAAAGTGTGTTAAACTGAAAATATTTTTAAATCTTGTGATTTTCTTAAACTTGTTAAAGCACTTAAAGTGAGATGTTGGGGTCAGAGAGATAGTTCATCTTTGGTTCTATCCCTGGCATTCATCCGAGTACTGCCAAGAGTAATTCCTGACTGTAGAGCCAGGAACTACCCTGAGCATAGCTAGGAGTACGCCTACCTTACCCTCCATAAAAAATAAAAGGAGGCATTGCTGCAAATGTATCATTACATGGTTGTGTCATTCTTAAATGTAAGAGAATATATTTATGTAGAACTGGTTGGTGTATAGGTTACTATATCCCTTGGCAACTGAGACCATCATACAGAGAAGTCTTCCATTGACTGCAATGTCATTATGTGGATCATGACCTTTTCATTTCTGTTGTTGTTGTTGTTGTTGTTGTTGGGTCACACAATGACACAGCGGTTACTTCTGGCTCTGCACTCAAGAATTACCTTTGGTGATGGTCAGAGGCAAGACCCCTCCCCATTGTAACATAGGTCCCAGTGACCTTATCATTCTTGTCCTTTGTTGTACCAGTAGTAGAATTTTATTTGTAGGAGCCAAATTTGGATCAGAGTCAATCAGAGACATATCTTTGTGTACATAAGTTATTCCTTTTAGGTCTGATTGGCTAATTGTGCATTTACAAAAAGCAATCATTAGGTGTTGGCTATGTATGAAAATAATGGCAAGATAACTGTGTGCCTTCTATGTATTGCAGATACACTTTCACTTTCTTTCAAAATATTTTTTCTGTTATACTTTGTGGTTTTAAAGTGAAATTTTGCGATAATAATTGCTTTAGAAAACATAACTGGGGCTGGAGAGATAGCATGGAGGTAGAGCGTTTGCCTTACATGCAGAAGGATAGTGGTTAGAATCTGGGCATCCCATATGGTTTCCAAGCTTGCAGGAGAGATTTCTGAACATAGAGCCAGGAGTAACCCCTGAGCGCTGCCAGGTGTGACCCAAAAAACAAAACAAAACAAAAGAGAAAACATAGCTAATGAATTTTGAGGTTTATATTTGTTAAATTGTACTTTATCAAGTGCTTGTTGTATCTTTGCTACTTATGGGGCCCCAAACCGAATGCTTGGAACCACACAATAAATCTTGCTCATTAGGATTTTATAGCGAAGAAGAAGAAGAAGAAGAAGAAGAAGAAGAAGAAGAAGAAGAAGAAGAAGAAGAAGAAGAAGAAGAAGAAGAAGAAG
>PVKC010024662.1:0-16768 GCA_004027635.1 Crocidura indochinensis | reverse complement strand
AGCATTTGCCTTTCATATAGCCCACCCTGGTTCGATTCCAGGCTTCCCATAAGATCCCCCAAACCTGTTAGGAGTAATTCCTGAGTACGGAGCTAAGAGTAACCCCTGAAAATCACTGGGTGTGCCCCCCACAAAACAAAACAATGCACTTGATCCCATCCTTCCTGCAGATGAAGTGATAGGCCCGAAGAGAGCCTGTCCTCATCCTATCCCCATTACCAGGAGCACAGGGCTAAGAGCAGGGACTGGGCCAAGTGAGCAAGTCAGGTGACTTGGGATGCCTCTGGGGGATTCAGCTTGAACAAGCGGCTGTGGAAAAGACTAAGTGGAGGAAGACTGAATAGGGGGAGGCCTTTCTTGGCCCTCCAGGGGCCTCGGGCTGGCCCTACGCTAGGTACACACCTGACTGGCTGACTGGGGACGGAGGAGAGGCCCAGGCTGGAGGTGTCACCCTGAGGGCCCCAAGAAGAAGGAGGTTCAAGCACTGGGTCCCTGGAGTTGCCAACAAACAGCAGGCGACTGGGTCCAAAGTTCAGATTTTTTTTTCTTCCTTGAAGTTTCCCAACCTGCAGATATTAGCAATAAAGTCAAAATAGTAGTAAGCTGTCTGCCTCCACTGCCTCCCATCCACCACTCCTCACCCAGCACATGTCCCCAAATACTTCCAGAGGCCTCATTGGGTGTGTGGCTCCCGAATCACCAGCTGAGGCTGTCTGTGTGTCCTTGGGTGGGTGATTTCATTCCCAGGAGCCAGCTCACCTGTAACAGAATACCTTCAGGGCTCCTGAAGGACCATAGGGAACAGTTTGTCAGAAACATTATTTGGGTGATGCTGAGGGCTAAGGCAGGTACCAGAGCCAAACAGGGACCATACAATGCTAGAGGGTCCACGTCTCGGCCCCCAGGGTGGGTCTTAGCAGAGACCAAAGCAAGATGATGTACAGGAGACATGATGGGGCCCAGGAGCCCCTCTAAGCTTGCCATGCTAAGTGACCCATGACTAGTCCTCAGCCCTCTTTTGGGGGAGTCTTTTTGCTTTGCAATGAAGAGAATACTGAGATGCCTGTAGAGACCTTTGCGCCCCCAGTCCTCTCTCCCAGCCTCCTTCCCCTCAGCCTCACCCACCGCCACCTCCCACCTTCCCTCCTGCAGCTAGAGAAATTTTTTCCAGAACACAAATCTCAGTGGGGGTTTTTCTTGTGTGAGGTGAAAAACAAGGTGCTCTTCAGTTCTTCCATGTGGGCATATAGGGAGACTCTTCCTCTGGCATGAGAAGTGGGAGGTGGCCCACACCTCTCTTTTATGCCCCTTCCACTGACCTGCACTACAGTGTACTCACTGCACTCTTCCTCTGCCTCCTGTCCTCCACCCAACCATTCTGAAAAACCTGTGAATTTTTAGATCCACCAGTTTCTGCTGCTTCTTTGCAATCTCCCTCACTCCCTATCTCCAATCTCTATACCTCTCCTTTCCCTTCCTTTTTGCATCCCATGTTCTACAAGCAGTTAAAACAAATTAAAAAATTTGTTTTCTGGGGCCGAAGAGATAGCACAGCGGCATTTGCCTTGCAAGCAGCCGATCCAGGACCTAAGGTGGTTGGTTCGAATCCCGGCGTCCCATATAGTCCCACATGCCTGCCAGGAGCTATTTCTGGGCCGATAGCCAGGAGTAACCCCTGAACACCGCCAGGTGTGGCTCAAAACCCCCCCCCCCCAAATTTTTGTTTTCTGGGGCCAGAGCAGTGGTGCAAGCAGTAAGCATTTGCCTTGCACTCGACCGCGGTTGGTTCGATTCCTCAGTATCCCGTATAGTCCCCCAAGCCAGGAGCGATTTCTGAGTCCATAGCCAGGAGTGACCCCTGAGCATCACCGGGTGTGGCCCAAAAATCAAAACAAATTTTTTTGTTTTCTGGGGGCTCAGTGGTGGGACAGGGGAGATAAATAGCACCAAGAGCTGTCATTCATAAGGCCCCAGCTTCATCCCCAGCAACCTAGTTGTAACTGGGTGGACCCTAGCACACTGACCCAGAGTGTCACCCCCTAGCAGTGGTCCTCAAACTACGGCCCTCGGGCCACATACTGTATTTGTTCCCATTTCGTTTCTTCACTTCAAAATAAGATATATGGGGCCCAGGAGATAGTATGGAGGTAAGGCGTTTGCCTTTCATGCAAAAGGTCATCGGTTCGAATTCCAGTGCCCCATATGGTACCCCGTGCCTGCCAGGAGCAATTTCTGAGCATGGAGCCAGGAGTAACCCCTGAGCGCTGCTGGGTGTGACCCAAAAACCAAAAAAAAAAAAAAAAGTTTGAGGAACCCTGTGAGGAACCAGAGGCCCACGCAGTCAAGCCCATTACCACCAGGAGTGACCCTATCCCCTCCTGCCACCACTGGCACAGCTTGCGGTGGTTCCTCTGCAAAAGCAAAACATAAAATTTGTGAACCACAGTTCTGCCTCTGGGCCTTGTCTTCCTTCCTCAGCTCTTTCACTGCAGCTCCTGCGAGAGGGCCTCTGCCCAGCTGCTCTTAAAGGCAGAGTCACTGGTCAGGAGGCGGAGCTCCAGGGTCACTCCATTGCGCTAGCCACAGTGCTGCACTGGTATCCGCCCCATGTTGACCCAAGTACCACTCATCCTTTGAAGCCCAGCCCTAAGGTCATCTCCTCCAGGAAGCCTGTTTTGCTTACCACACTCCAGGACGGCTTTCTCCCTGTTTCCAAGGCCTTTCCAGATGAGAATCTCCCCGTGCAGCCCTTAATGTCAGAGACAGCCAGAGACATCATGGCTTCCAGTGCACTGGCTTTCTTTGCCTTCCTGTCTCCTACATGCAACCTTATAATTATCGCTAGATGGTGAGCTCGTCAAGGCCGAGGAGTTAAGAGGAGTTAATGTTTATCGAGCGAGCGAGTGTGCCAGCTCTATTCTATGAGCAGCACTTTCCCTCGACACCCCTAAAGTACTCATGTCCACATGGGATCATCTCTCTGAACCAGCCGCTTTCAAAAGGCCGGGGGGGGGGGGTGCCTTTAGCTGAGTCCTGGGTCCAAGGGCACCCAGAGCACCAGAACTCGAATTCCCTGAATTGTGACACCAATTTCCTTTCAGGAGAGCCCTCACACAGCCCCAGCCCTCTTTTGGGTGTTCATTCTCAGAGCCACTTCAGTGGCAACTGTTTGGAGGCTGGAGAAACAGAGGCACAGGAGGTTAATGTAGCTTGCCCTAGCCCAGGAAAGCACACCTTAGGTCCTCTCTCAGGGGGCCTCATGCTGGGTAGCTGGCTTGTGCAACTTCCTCACTCTTACCTGCCCTAGAGCTGGGCAGGTTCTCCACACCCTCTGCCTGGAGGAGCAAGCTAGCCCTGGCCAGGGAGTGAGGAAAAAATGAGAGAAGGTTATACAGCCAGCTTGCCCGTCCATCCCCACATCTGGATCTGGGTCCCCTTCACCATTCCTCTGTCCACAATCCCCAGGGGATGACCAGATCCATAAACATGAGAGTCTGCTTGAGCTCAGGAGGGGCTTTGGGCACTGTACAAGTCCTCAATATTATTGCTTTATTGTCATTTAAATGGAGCCTGCCTCAAACGGGCCACCCAGTTCTAGCCACCAGCGCTGGACAAAACCCCCATTGAAAAGCCAATTACAATCACTCCATCTAAATTGTCATGGATTTGTATAGAAAATTACATCTCCATTTAGACCTGAAGCCACGTTCTGGGCATGGATGGACGGAGGGGAGGCCGGCCCATTTACCCTGGCGGCTGGGCTCGGCTCAGCGCGGGTGCTTCGGGCAGAGAAGAGCCTGCGCCGCTGCCTTGGCCTACCCAGGGAACAAAGGCCAGTTTGTGGGGGCCTGGCGAGAAGCGGGGCCTCCTCTCAGGGCAGCTCAGATTCCAGGCCTGGGCCCATGGACCCTGTACTGCCAGCTGGTCTCCCCTGCTGGCGGCTGTGGCCAGATGAACTCCTGACAGCCGCTTCAGGCGGCCCGTCAGCCCCGCACCAGCCCTGGTGGCTGGGCTTGGCTCCTGTCCACACTGCCAGGAAGGGAAAGGGGGTCAGCACAGAAAGCAGTGGACAGGAATCCTATGCACCTTCTCATTCATTCGTACATTTATTTCCAAGTTAGGTACCTGAGGGTGGCATAGCAGTTCTGACTTGGGGCGGGGATCCTGGATTTGTTATCAGTAGCTGTGAAGCGCTGCTCATCTTATGGATTCATTTCCTTGGGGAAAGTCAACAAGACTCTGTCTGGCTCATCACACCTGGTGGTAGGAGGGGACACTGTTTGCAGATGGGCAGTGTCCTATGAGAAGGGAGTAGGGGCTGCTAGAGGCAGCAGTAGGAAGAGTTGTGTCACTCAGGAGTTTAGGAGCCTGTTGTGCCCAGACTCCAAAGGACAAAGCCTGCCAGGCAGAGCCCAGGGTGTGTGGTAGGTAAGCAGGTGAGATCCATGTGAGTGGAAGCTTCTCCTCTGAGCCTCAGTTTCCCTGACCTTGGAATAAGTGTGAACTCAGCTGTAGGGGGTTTGGGGCCAAGTGATCTCAGGGGAAGCCAGGCACAGAAAGCTGCTGCTGATGAAGAAAAGGGACAAATCCATGGGGGCCGGGCAGTGGCGCAAGAGGAAAGGTGCCTGCCTAGCCTGCACTAGCCTTGGATGAACCGGACCGAGGTTCGATCCCCCAGTGTCCCATATGGTCCCCCAAGCCAGGAGCGACTTCTAAGTGCATAGCCAGGAGTAACCCCTGAGCGTCACTGGGTGTGGCCCAAAAACCAAAAAAAAAAAAAAAAAAAAAAAAAAAAAAAGAAAAGAAAAGGGACAAACCCTAGGTGCCAGGCATCACCCCAAAATCTCATGAATCATCCCAAAGCACTTGGCCAACTTTGGGAATGTTCTCCCCAATTCATAGAGAAGGATGCTTCTGAGTCAGCACAGCCAGCCCCTTGTTACTACTACTCCAGTCACTCTCAATGTGAGTCGGCCCCAGTCTGGCACAGAGTAGGCCTCCTTCCCCAGTACGTTACTGAAAAGTAACCACATCTGGGTGGGTGTGAGGGATTTTCTCTCGGGAGTGCATGGGTGCAAATGCCTTAGAGCCTGGCAGGACTGTCAGTGTGGGACAGAGTGAAACTTCCCACTGTCCTAGCCCACACACCCTGTGTCAGACTGTGTGTCTTGTCTTTGTGTGTGGCTGCAGCAAGTATCCCTCTGTCTGCAAGTATCTTTCTGGGCCCAGAGGGGTTCGTGGTGCCCTCACTGACCTAGCTGGCAGACCTGGTGAGTTCAGAGGTGAAGAAGGCCATGTGTCCTTTCCCCATAGCTTCACCAGGCAGACTAGTAAATGAAAAAAAAAAAAAAATGTCCCCGCTTGCCCAGCAGATGACCATCCCCGCTCAGAAAACAAGTTCTTCTGGTATCAGTGCGAGTTTAGCAGGAAGTGGCTTTGGGGTGTCAGGAAGTTGGATTCAGCTCATATCAGCCCCAGCCGAGGGGCAGGAGAGCAGTTATCTGGGGTTAAACAGAGTTACTGAGAAACAGGGGCCCCAGTATCCTATACCTGATAGAGATGAGGGCACAGCCCACTCCCTGCCCTGGTCATTTGGGATGGTGGGTGGGGAGAGGGGAGGTCTTGGAAAGAAGAGCTGATGAGGCCCCCACCCTCCTGACTACCCACTCACCATGTGCACACTGAAGCCCTTGAGAAGCATGGCTGACCTGAAGTCACCAAGACCAATGAGGAGAAAGGGATAGTGAGGGCAAGGACTTGGCATATAGAGAGCGGAGAGGGGAAGGGGACAGGAAAGCAGTTGAAGGAATGCAGAAAGCAGAGACAGCATCCCAGTGGCAAGACTTCTGGGGTGTACATAACCTGCAAACCCTCATGTGGATGTCACAGTTGACCTTGAGGTCCTGCACCCCATTTCCTGGAGGAGTGGAATGAGAATCCCATCTCTCAGAGCCTGTCAAGCTGAACCAGACCTACAATGTTCAGATCAATTCCAAAGCTGCTTCCTCTAGGCCAGGCCCCAGTCTTATAGAGAAGGGAAGGGTCTGTCATAAACAGGGACGGACGACTCAACCCATGAGCTCTTTGGGCCCTGCTATTGAGGAACTGGTCCAGGGGCCAGCAGAGAGCCAGGGCCCAAACCTGGGCAGGTGGCTGCCAAACTGTCATGCTTCTTCATGTGACTGGGTGTGCCCCACCCTGGGCCAGAGCAGGCCAGAGAAAGCCAGGGCCCTGCTCTTGGGCTGGTGCTTAGAGGCTCTGCCACTGATTGCCAGCCTCATGCTCCCTTTAGCAGGAAATGAAGTCCCTCACCAACCAGCCCCTATGCCCTCATCCCACCCCCACTGCTGCCTCTGGGAAGCGTGCGCTGGTCCTTCTGTTCTCCCCAAAGCAGCACCCAAGCTGTTCGTTGGCTGTGAGGCTGAGGCGAGGAGGCTTTAAAGCTCAGTTTGCATGTCGTTTGCACATTAGTGCATGTCAGAAGGTACGAACATCTCTCTTTCCCAGACAGGGTGGGTGCTGGGGTGGGGTAGGGTGGAGTGAGGTGGGGTGGGGGTAGGGGTGCTCTCCTGCAGACAGCAAAAATGCCAGCCAGGCTAGAGAAGGAGCTGTGCTCTGGCCTCTGACAGCACCCGCCCGCTGCTGCTGTTGCTGCTGCCTCCCCCATTCCCTCCCTGAGCCAAATTTAGGCAGTTCTGCCACCCAGAAATGGAGAGAGAGACAGACAGATACAGACAGAGAGACAGAGAAAGAATAGTGAGGTTAGAGGCAGCTGCCCTCCGTCTGTGTGTGTGTGGGGGCAGCCCAGGGGAGACAAAGAGGTGGTTCCCCTGTCCCTAAGGCCCTTGGCCTGCTGGTCTTCCTGGACGCCTCTTCCCCTCCTCCCACAGGAATGCTGACCAGTTTGGAGAACGCTGGGTTCTCAATTGCAGCCCCGGGGTACTGGCTCCCCTGGCCATGAGGGAGGAGGTCATGGCCAGGGCAGTGGGGACTGAAGGGCTTAAACTCCCAGACTCCCACTACTGGGCACAGGAACCCTCTGTACTCCTCAGCACTTCCGGATTCCCCTCTGGGTACCTTTGATGGCCTAACTGTAGGTGGGGATCTAGGGAGCATAGCTGAGCTCTGTGGGGGGTGGGATGGGGGGCGGGTATGTGTGGTGGTGGGGGACTAGGTAGGGAGCTCTGAGTTTTCCAACCAGGCTTCCCCCACCCCCAAGCTCCTCTCCTTGCCTTGGTCTCTGGCCTTGATGGACTGGGAAGTGAAGTGCCTCACCCTCCACCCCAGGAGGTGTGACAGGAGGATGCCTGGGAGGTTGGCAAGCAAGCATACGAGATGTGCCAATTGTTTTAGGTGTTAGGCTTAAAGACTCAGTCCTGGGCTGGAGAGAGAGCATGAAGGTAGGGCGTTTGCCTTGCATGCAGAAGGTCGGTGGTTCGAAACCCGGCATCCCGTATGGTTCTCCAAGTCTGCTAAGAGCGATTTCTAAGCATAGAGCCAGAAGTACCCCCTGAGCACTGCCGGGTGTGACCCAAAAAACAAACAAACAAACAAACAAAATAATAATAATGAAAATACTCAGTCCTCTGCTGCCTCTGCTGAAAAGAGCCCTGATCCAAGCTGATTCCAGGGCTAGAGCAGTACGTCAGTGGCCCTCAGAGTGTCCCATGACACAGTCATGGCACAGTCCTGACTTCCTGGGCTCTATATTTGTGACTGCAGACGAGGCACAGCAGCTCTGGGTCCTCAGCACCCTCCCTCTGTAAAAATAGGGCTATTAAACCTCCCAGGTCTCCTGGGAAAGAAAAAGGAGGTACCCACGGAGTGCACCACCAGAGCTGGGATGCCAGCCACCAGTGTGATTGTTTTGTCTCCCTGAACGGTTGGGAACCCCGCCCCCAACCCCCTAAAGCACCCCCCACCCAGCTCTAACGGATGCGGATGCCATGGGGAGGCGCCTTGTCTGGTAGTTAAATGGTTCTCCGGACCGGACCGGAGTTCTAGGAGTGTGCCAGGCCGGGCCTGGCCACACCCCGCCGCGCGTCTTGGGCAAGGGGCACCTACAGGGGTGCCACCTGGGGAGGAAGGGGGGGCTGTGAGGATGACACTGATCGGGCTTGGCACTGCGCCTGGCACATAGCGGGTGTTCCCCAGAGGAGAGCCGGCCCGATCGATCGCTCGCACGCACGGTCCCGCCCCGCACAAAGGACGGACAGGTGGGCCTTGGCCCTGGAGGGCGGGCGCGGGGCAGGTGCGCGGGGTGCCAGGAGGCGGGCACGGGCGGGCGCGCGCAGCAGCAGGTGCGTGCGGGTTGGGCGGGGTGCGCAGGTGATCGGGCGCGTGCCCGGCCTCCCCAGACCCCGTTGCAGAGCATCCCTGCGTCTTTCACGCCCTCCTCTCCATCTAGGAGCCCCCCACCTCCCCACCCATCCATCCACCCACCCACCCACCCACCCAGCCCAGCCGGGCTGCAGCCGCGGAGCCGTCCGTCCCCCCCTGCACTGACAGCTGGTATCTAATTACTGTGTGAGAATGGAAAGTCAGGCTGTCCCAGCTCCGGGGAGAGGGGATTAACGTCTCCCGCAGAATCCACTTCCTCGGGTGGGTTGCCATGGTTACTCTCATTACCTGCCTGCCCGCGAGGAGAGGAGCCCGCGCGGCTCGAGCCGCTCCAGCAGGCCCTCGGAACCCGGGCACGCGCTGCCCGGCCCCGCACCGCACCGCCCCGCACCGCCCCGCCGAGGCGCACGCGCTTGCACCGTAGGGGGAAAGCGCCCCAGTTGCTGTCCGTGGTGCGCGCGCCCGGAGCGCAGCGCGCTGTCAACTGTCATTAGCGCGCGGGCCGCTCCCTCCCCTCCCCGGCCCCGCCTCTTCCCTCCGGGCCCGGGGTGGGGTAGGGTGGGGCCCGCACCTGGGGCCCCCCAGCTCGTTAGCGCGCCCTGGCCGCCCCCCGAGGGACCCGCTCGGCTCGCGGGGCCTACTGGGCTCTGGGCCGCCTTCCTTCTGCCTGGAACCTTCCCTCCTCCGCCACCCACGCGCGGCCTTAACGACACCCCCAATTCTGGTCTTCGGGCCGCGCCCCGGGGAGGCGGAGCCCCAGAGTCTCGGGGAGCACCCCTCTTGTATGTAGGCTTGACAGCAGTTTCCTCCTGGGTGTCTCCTCCAAGGCGGATGCTTCTTGACGCAGCTTTCTCATGGTGAGAACCATTGTGCACAATATGTGTGTGTCCTCTCCTCTGCACATGTTGGCAACTGAGGCCCAGGTCCCTCTAGGTCTGGGTCAGGGTCGGTGCAGAATGGTCATCGGGCTGTGGCTTTACTCCTGGAAGTAAAGGTGTGACTGGGAGGACAGACGAGGAGCCACAATCCCAGAGCAGCCTGCTGCTGATGGACAGGAGCTTTTGCTTATAATCTGCATCCTCTCCCCGACTTCCACCTCTGTCAGAGTCCATCCTAGAAGTTGGACTTGAATTGGTCCTAGGTCCTGCACCCCCACAAATGCCTGGCTGTTCCCCCACCCTTCCAGCCCTTGAGCTCTGATTATGGGTTTCCTTCTTCCAAAAGGGGCACGTTGCCCAGAGCGCCCATTTTCTCTCGACACCCTTGCCCCTCTTTCCAGACACAGACATCCCAGTTAGTATTCCACCTCACCCAACCCAGAAAAGGGGAAAGAAATATTCAGAACAGTTTGATGGCAATGAGATCCCTCAAAGGGGGCACTGCCATGTGGGGGCTGATCCCAGGCACTTTCCTCCGTGGCCCCGGGGTTTTGTTTTCGGTCCCTCACATGATTTGAAAGAAGATGGAGACTCAGCGAAGCAGAAAGAAGGCCTTGGAGTATGGCAGGCCCGGTCCAGATGGCAGGTGTGACGAGGTGGCGGCTCTGTGCTCACAGTTGGGAACTGTGCAGTTTGAGAAGAGCCAGGTGCCACTGTGCCTTGTTTGTGTGGAGGGCGGGCCTGTATCTCTCTGCCCCAACCTGACCTCAGGATCTTCACACAACAATGAGTCCTAAAATTCAGTGGTTGAAACTTTATGGTACAGGGTTTTGGCTGGTGTCTGGTCCATAGGAGGTAACGTGCATTGGTGAGAAAAATGCAAATACTGTCTTTGTCTCATTAAAGCAATAATCTCCCCTACCCCATCAGATTATCCTTTCCAGTGTGTGATAGGCTGCTCTTAGGGACTCAGAAATCTCTGGATGTGTAGGTGATGGCCATCTTTCTGGTTTGCTGTTTGTTTTGTTCTTAGTCTTGAGGGATTTGAAAAAGTCCCCTCTATTGCTTTCCTTTCCCTTGGAGTTCCCACTCCTTCCCCCCAGTTTTCTTCCACCCTGGCCAGGAGTTGGAGCGAAACTTTGGTAGGAAGTCCCAGAACTGTGACCATCACTGCCAGAACCCCAGTCCTGGCTGATAGTATTTAGGTGTGACTGGGAGGACAGACGAGGAGCCACAATCCCAGAGCAGCCTGCTGCTAATGGACAGGAGCTTTTGCTTATAATCTCAGCCACTTAACTGGTAGGCTTGGATAAGATGGAGGGGCTGCCTCACATTTGCCCATGTAATCAACCCCCTGAAGTTTTGTGCTCCCACTCAAGTGGGAACCAAAGGTGTGTTTCCCCCAGGAGGTTGGGAGGGGGAAAAACATAGGGTTCTGTAGATGCTTGTCCACTCTGCCAAAAATCTTATTTTTGGGGGGTGGGATGGGACACCAGTAGGAAATCTTGGCCCATATAGGGTGCAGGGGATCAAATCCAAGTTGGTAGAACAAGACAAATGCCCTTTCTACTATACTATACTATCGCTTTACCCACTCTCATTATTATCATTATTTTGGGGAATTGGGGGGGGGCATACCCAGTTGGTCCAGGGTTATTCCTGGCTCTGCACTCAGGAATTATTTCTGGTAGTGCTTGCAGGACCAAATGGAATGCCACAGATTGCACCTGGGTCAGCTACATGAAAGGCAGATACCCTACCCGCTGTACTATCACTCCTACCCCACCTCTTGTCAAGGGCTAATGATGAGATGCTGTAAAAAGAGTATATCCAAAGGATATGCTCTGGCTTTTCTTCCTCCACTGTTGGAACTCAGTTGCAAAACCCCACCCCTCCCCTCTTCAGCATCATATCTTCCCCACTGCAGCTTCATTATTGCTGGGAAGTACCCACTGCTGAGAGAGTGGTGGAAGGGTATACTAAATGGCACCCTGGAGACCTACAGTGTGTGAGTCCACCTTGATCCATGCACCTTAGCCCAGAGAGTGAAGAGACAGGCAGAATTCAATGGGGTTCAGAGCCTCCCACGAGGGATGTCTTCTGGCACCAGTTAGGAAGGCCATCCAGGAGCCTACCTAATGGCCCTGATGGAGCAGGCACCCGGGGGCTGAGCATTCAGAGCATGGGAGGAGATGGAGGGAGCCAGACAGGCCTGCCAAGGGGTGACCTGCTTAAGTATAAATTCACTGTGCTGGGAAGGACTTCCAAGTCTGATTGGGATGAGGGGCACACCTACCCTTTCTGTCACATAATCCCTAGTAAGTATCTGGGCAAGTGTGTTGAATTTATACTAATGTTGCCCAATAGGGTTCCTTTGTTCCCACCATTAGAAAAATCGGCCTTCATTGAAGAAGAAAATATTAATATATCAAGCCTAGAAGCACAGACCATGTCTATATTTAATGAGCCAAAGCCAGATTCCCTACAAGTTACCTCCCTCTCTCTTTCTCTCTCTCATGGAGATATTCTAATCAGGAGTTCTCAAAATCTCCCATGCATCACACTCATCTGGGGGTGGGGGCCCATTAAAACCCCAGCTGTGTCAGAATCTGTAGGCTGGCCAGACCAGAGAACACATATTACTTACAAGTTCCCCAGGCAATACCTGGTCTGTGGTCCAGAGACCATAGGCATCAGGGCTGCTCCAAATAGTCTGAATAATTATTCTTTTTTGTTTGTTTGTTTTTGCTCTGGGGCCACACCCAGTGACACTCAGGGGTTACTCCTGGTTATGCCTTCAGAAATTGCTCCTGGCTTTGGGGGACCATATGGGACTCGGGGGGTTGAACCCAGGGCCATACTGGGTCAGTCGCATGCAAGGCAAACAGCCTACCTCTGCACTATCGCTCTGTCCTCATGAATAATTATTCCTAAATAAGCAGTGTTTGGGTGAATGGGCCTTTCCTCATGGAACCTGGCTTCCAACTGGACTTTCAGGAAGACTCTACCCTTGGTGAGAATTAGTAGGGCTATGAATCTTTAAAAACTGCTGTATCTAGTTTTGTTGGTCTGGGCCTGGCTGACTTTGGGAGTTGGCTGGTTCCCGGGAATGGAGTATGTTGCCATGGCAATAGTCTTCTCCAGGCGGGAAGGCCCCTGAGGTCAGTCGTGCACAGCTGACCACATGTTTTCATGGGGTTTCCCAGGGGAGTGCTGCGGGGTTCCATTCCATCACTCCTGGCTGGCACCCCCAGGATGCTGGGCACAGTCCAGAGGCTCTAGGCTCTCTGGTTCTGCAGCCTAGATACAAAGTGAGCATCTTTTGTCAGTTCAGGGCCCAGCATGCTTAGGGCAATGGAGCAGATTAAGCTAATTTGGGTACAAAGCAGAAGTGGTTGGCAAGGACACCTCTGGGCTTGGGGGAAGGTATTTTCCTCTCCTTTAATTAGCAGCCTCTGGTCTCACTGTGCCTAGATCCTCAGTGAGGAGAGGTCAGCCTCTACCATATCTGGGAGCAAGGTAATACCTGCATGGATGCAGGGCACAGCAATACAGCATTGGTTCTGGACAGATGTCTACCCCGGGGACCCTTTGTTCTCTTCCTTGGGTTGTCCTTGAAGGCTACACAGATATCCTGGCACTCCTCCCTGAGGGTGCAGCACACCCGGTGTCCAGGTGGACATAACTCCCTGGAGGACAATTCAAGGTGTGGCCCTGCAGACCAGGTGAATACTGGTGACTACTGCAACCCTCTTCTGCTCCTCCCCCCATGCCCTCTGCAGGGAGCCAGGTGACATTAGCACCCAGACTTCAACCTGAGGGGTGAGGTGTGTGTGGGGTAGTAGTTTTGCAGTTCATTCTTAAAGAGGAAGCTCCAGAAAAGGCCCCCATGTAGTGTTTCTCTGGAATAATTTGATGAACCTTTTAGGAGGCTGTGGAGGCACATACCCAGCTGACTCTGCACTCAGGAATCATATCTGGCTATGTTTTCGGGACTGTAATGGAGTACCAGAGATCAAAACCAGATTGGCCGCATGCAAGGCTAATAATGCCCTTATCCACTGTACTATCACTCAGGTTCCTTTTGGGATGGTTGTTTTTTGAGATACAAAGCTGTGGGTTACCAGCGTCTGCCTGTGACTAGAGGTGAGAAGCTGGACAGAGGCAGGCCAAGCACTGGGGAGTAAGTTTTGCTGTTTAATCAAGTTGATGGGCTAAAGAGCATTTCAAGTGTGTGTGGAATCCCAGACATAAGAAAATGAAAATTTCGGAGGGTGAATATTGCCAACAAAGGGCAGGGTGCATGCTGTATGGGTAATGGGCATAGATTTTATATGGAAAAATGCCCAAATTCAGTGGGTCTATGTTTTTCTGGTTTGGGGGTCATACCTGGGGGTGCTCAGTACTTGGGGGATGCTCCTACAGGACTAGGAATTAAACCATGCAAAGCCTGTAGTTGACCCATTGAACCATCTCCCAAGTTCAAACTCAGTATATCTTAAAAGAAAAACAATTTTGTTTTTGGTTTTTGGGACACACCTGGCAGTGCTCAGGGATCACTCCTGGCTCTGTGCTCAGAAATCGTTCTTGGCAGGCATGAGGAACCATATGGAATGCTGAGATTTGAGCCACTGCATGCAAAGCAAACGCCCTACCACTTTGCTATCTTCTGGCCCCAGGGAAGAACAAAATTGATACACCTGTGTGTCTGATTCGAAATATTCAACTAGTACTTATTAGGCACATTTTATAGATGAGGAAATTGAATTCTCGGAAGGTCAAGGTCTCCCAAGTTTGCTAAGGCTTGGAGGGGCATTTTCCTTCCCACCTTTCCAAAACACTTTTCATCAATTTTTATTTTCAATTGTTTATTTCTCTTTATTAAATTGTGTCATCATTCCCAGAAATAGCTGTGTTTTGTCCTGAAACTTTTTGCTTGTTTGTTTCTGGGCCATACCCAGAGGTGCTTGGAGCTTCTCCCCTTACTCTGTGCTTAGAGATCACTCCATGTAGTGCTGAGGATTGAACCAGGGTTGGTGACATGCAAGGGTCTGCACTGTATTCCCCGTCCTGAAATCATCTTTTGAGTAAGGAGGTTTATTCACTTTGAATCAATTAAACCCATCATTAAGCCACTAGATTCAGCCCATCAAAATGTGGAACTACCAACCCCATCCTACTTTATCCAAATCTGTCTTTGGTTTGGTTTTGGGGTCACATCAGCTGTGCTCAGGGCTTTATCCTGATTCTGTGCTTAGGAATCACTCCTAGTGGGGCTTGAGGGAAATTTGTGGTGACAGGGATCTATCTAACCTGGGTTGGCCACTTGCAAGGCAAGTTCCTTAACCCCTGTACTATCTTTATGGCCCAATGGTAAGACATTTTTCTTTTCAACCAAAGATACACAGACACAAGCAAAAAATACACAGATAATAAGACTTCAAAAATAAACTGAACACTCCTATATGACCAAGAAATAGAAACTTTGTTATACTTTCATTCTTAAGGGTCAGTTTGTTTATTTTTTGTGTTTTTTTTTCTCATGTACCTCTGGTTAGAAGTTGATTATAGGGGGCTGGGTGGTGGCGCTGGAGGTAAGGTACCTGCCTTGCTTGCGCTAGCCTAGCATGGACTGAGGTTCGATTCCCTGGTTTCCCATATGGTCCTCCAAGCCAGGAGCGACTTCTGAGCGCATAGCCAGGATTAACCCCTGAGCGTCACTGGGTGTGGCCCAAAAACAAAAAAAAAAAAGAAGAAGAATTTGATTGTAATTGACCTGTCATAATATTTTTTCTATCTAATTCTATCATGGCAATATTTCAAGATCCCCAAAATGTGGGGTAGTTTATAAGTCAGCTAAAGAATGAGCTAGTCATATAGATGAGCCTTTCTGGATATCTAGGAGTGGGTTGGGGTCTTCAGAGAGACCCCAAGAGCCAGGTAACAAAGTCTCCTGAATTTATTTTTATTTTATTTTGGGGGAGGCCACACCCAGTGATGCTCGGGTGTTACTTCTGGCTATGCAATTGGAGGACCATATGGGACACCGGGGATCGAATCGAGGTCCGTCCTGGGACAGCCGAGTACAAGGCAAACACCCTACCACTACGCTATCGCTCCAGCCCCTATGAATTTATTTTTAATTTGATATTTGAGTTTGGAGATGCACCGGCGATGCTCATGTACTCATGTACTCTAGGATCACATCTGGTTTGGGCTCTGGGGACCATTTGGGTGCTGGGGATCGAATCTGGTTTGGTGTCATGTAAGGCAAGTGCCCTATCCTCTCTACTATCAGCAGCCTTAAGATTCCTGATTCATTGAATTTGGGGGTAAATTTTTGACCAAAATCTCACAGCCAGGACTGTCCCCAGGCATATTTACCATCATTGAAGTGGATTCTGACCTGGCAGAAAGTCTGTGACCCTGAGGGAGAGGAGACCTATGGTGGGCCAGGGAGATCTTCAACATCACACTGCCCACCATGGGGTTTGATCCTCCTAGTCTCAGCTACCTTATAACTGCCCATTGGTTCTCTAGTCCCCCAGATTGGCCAAGAACAGATTGGTTGGTAAGAACAGATCCAGATCTGGTACAGGTGAGGTATTCCTTCTGCCACAAAGACCAGGTTTTTCAGGTTTGTTTTTGTTTCTGGGCCACACCCTGCAGTGCTCAGGGGTTACTCCTGTAGGTCTCTAAGGACCTTCTGGGATGCTGGGGATAGAACCCTGGTTGGCCTGGAGCAAGGCAAATGTACTACCCACTGTACTGTTCTTAACATGTACTATCCTTAAGACAAGTCTTAAGACAGCTCTGCCCCTTCCCTAGCCCACAGACCAGAGGCTGGGGTCCTGACTTCAACTCCCACCTCTGCTGTCCAACCTGGTTGCAGCAGAAGCAGCAGAAGCAGCAGCAGCAGCAGCTGCTTGTTGAGACTGGCAGATGGCAGTGAGGAGTCGCTGTGGGGAGAGGGGAGTGGGAAGTCCGCCTTTGTGGAGAGTTGGGGAGTGGAGAGACCTGGTTTTAGGAATTGGGAGTCTTGAAGATGGAGCACCAGCCCTGGACTTTTTAACTCTTTCAAATCAACCCTGTCCAACCTAGTCCTTCCCAAAGGAGTTGGGATGGTCACCTCTCTTTGAGGACCCCACTGACACTTTTCTGTAGCTCAGGAAGAAGCAGGTTTCACCATGAATCCATATTTCCAAGTTCCAGGGCTGGAGACTGAGAGAAGCCAGATCACTTGAGATCTCACTGAGGTCAGACACAGTTTGTTCACCCAGGGGAGGACTGGGTCTCTTCTGTCAGGCCTGGTCCCACTGATCAGCAGTTCTCCGGGTCGGTATAGTTTCTGGAGCCTGCCTGGCAGTCAGCCTTGCTGTTTCTGGGGGGCCAGCTGGGGACAAATAGCTGAAACCTGGATCCTCAGAGGGCTGATGTTCTTGAGTGGAACCCTGTAAGCTTTCCTTAGAGGTTGATCTTCGGGGCACTTTGGAAGAAAATCCTGCCTTCTCCCCAAATCAGCACATGGTCTTGCCTCCCCTGCACCTCTC